>AWWV01008820.1:0-27062 GCA_001974805.1 Corchorus capsularis
CTAGAAGAGGGTGTCGACTTCTCCCCTTCTAAAACTAGAGAAAAACCTAAAAACTAAAGAAAGGTAGAGAAAGAGAATAATCTAAAATTTGTGGATTGTGAAGTTGTGTGATTTGTGATACAGGAGGTGGCTATTTATAGTGGAGAATAAGGGTAGGACGGTTTAGGCTCTTTTCTTGGAGTCCAAGTAGGATTAGGTGTCATCCTAGAGTAGTCTCCAAGTCAAAAGAGGACTTCTAGAATTTCCTGGAAATTTATGGAATTGAGCAGGGACTTCGACTTCAGTTTCGGGCTTAAAGATGGCAGATCTGGGCTTTGCACTTCAAAAGAAAGTTGTATAGCTCGGAGTTAGCTTTCCAACGAGTACTCATGGGCTTAAAACGGACATCTGAGCAGAATGTTATGGCCTTTCTACGAAGGCTGCACTGAAACCGGGCTAATATCGCAAATCTACGGGATTATTGCGGGATTTGGATATTCTTTTGGATATTAGGCCTATTAATTGGGATTTTAACTCCAATTATAGGTCTATATGGGCTGAGTATATTCCCATATAAATAATCCAAAAATCCTCAACTTCAGGGCTTCTTCTGGGTTTGTCTTCAATCCTTAACAAATTAAGCTCCAAATCTTCAATTTTGCTTCTTGAATTAATTCTTCAATTGTCTTCAAGTCTTGTAAATATCTTCAATCATGAACTTCGAATCTTCAAATCTTCATTCCAAGTGGCTAAATCCATAGTTGAGTAAAAAGTCTCCAAAATAGCTCCAAAAAGACTGAAAAACAATAAGTTTTCACTTTTATTGTCTTCAGGACCTAAAAACACAAATACTTACAAAATAGGGTAAAAGCACATATAAAAATAACAAAAAGTATATAAAAATAGCTATAAAACATGCATAATTTGAGCTCGATCACCCTTCGATAGACAAACGCCCATCAGGCAGCGATCAAACAAACCCGATTTGCTACCATAAATCAAACTCGGGGCTCAATCCTTATTTGACTAGCAGTAGATCTATCCAATTACGTCATTAGTGGCCATTTAAATCAATAAAATTCAAGATCATAAAATAAAACAGAGTTTTGCCTACTATCATCAAGAACTTAACACAAAATTATAAGTATAGAAATCTCACCAGAATCAATTGATTGAATTCACCAAAGGATTAGAAGTATTAATGATTTAACTACTCATGGACTTGGGAAAATCCATGAGAGGCATAAGAATACTTACAGGACTAGAGAGGATGAATTCTCCTCCTTGAAATCCTAGGTTTATCGCACCCCTCTATGGTTAGAGAGGGTGTCGACTCCCCTACCTAAAAACTAGAGAAAACCTAAACTAAGTCTCCGTTTGGTTCATGGAAATTAGCTTCCAGAAAATAATTTCTGGAAAATAAGCTTATTTTCCGGAAAAGTCAATATTTTTTGTTGTTTGGATGGTTCTATAGAAAACATTTTTCATTGTTTGGCTATTTCTTGGAAAATCAACATTTTTTGCAAAAATAATATATTTTTCATTTAACATTTTATGCCCCCCTTTTATTTTGCCAAATAAATATGCTCTGCTCTACCTGTTCCTTTAACATCAAAATTCTGCAATTTTTTCTCAACATCGACTTCACATGGAAAAAGCACTATCTTCTTATTCATCCAGATTAAAGGTATACAATTATTTTTATGCCAAATATATATAAGCTAAAGAAAACAAATTTGCCACTTGAAAGTGATGTCCTTCCAAAAAATAATCAAAGAAACAGACCACCCCATGGCAGGAGCCTCCATAGATTCAGAGGTTAGGTAATAAAGTCCCGGAATCTCAAGCAAATAAAAAAGAAAATCCCCAGACTTGACTCGAAACTGTCAAATGTTATTGATTTCCTTGGGGTCTTAGCGAGCCTAATCTCCATCTCGAAAGCTTTCTAGCGCATAACCAGATCTGCTTTAAGTGTGATAAAGGAAGCTTAAAAAGCCATGAAGCTAAGACCCCATGAAACTGAATAAGGATTTCTGTAAATAAGTTGAGTTAAAAAAAAAACCATGAAATTAGGGATTTGGGATTTGGAGCATGTTTTGGCGTTTTTTTTAATGATAATTTCAGTTTGTATGGTCAGAAATGGAGGTGGGAAGGAAGACGTCGGTGACCACGCCGGCAAAGGAAAAGGTGGCGATGGAGGGCTTGTGACAGAAGGTTGAAGAAAAGTTAGGATTGGGTTTTGGGTGCTGTGGGGAAGGGGTGGGGGGAGTGAGGGCTCAACACGTTCCACGGAAATTGTCTTCCGCTCCTCCAAAGCGGAAGACAATTTCCTTTGGAATGGGGTCTTTTTCCATTAACCAGAAGAATATTTTCTGTTGACTGTATTATTTTCCGTGAACAAAACATTAGAAAATGTATAAAATATTTTCTACAAATCAATTTATGTGAACCAAACGGAGCCTAAAGAAAGGTAGAAAAGAGAATTATGTGTATCTATTATGTGGTATCTAAAGGTTATCTGATTTATGCTACAGGAGGTGGCTATTTATAGTTGAGGAATAAGGGTAGGACGGTTTAGACCCGACTTGGTCTCCAAGTTGGATTAGATGTTTTCCTAGAGTAGAATCCAAGTCAAAATAGGATTCTGGAATTTTCTTGATTTCTGCAGAAACTTCAACGGTAGATTCGGGCTTGAAGATGGCTTAACTGGGCTTTGGATTTCAAAGGAAAGTTGTAGAGCTCAGAATTAGCTTTCCAACGGCTACTCATGGGCTCAAAACGGACACTGAGCAGAAAGTTATGGCCTTTTTACCGAGACTGCGCTGAAACCGGGATTAAATCGCAAATCTGTGGGAAATTGCGGGATTTGGATATTCCTTTGGATATTAAGCCCACAAATTGGGATTTTAACTCCAATTGTTGATTTATATGGGCTGAGTATTATCCCATATAAATTATCCAAAAATCCTTAACTTCCGGGCTTCTTTCGGGCTTGGCTTCAATCCTTTGCAAATAAGCTCCAAATCTTCAATTCTTGCTTCTTGAAATAATTCTTCAATGGTCTTCAAATCTTCAAAATATCTTCAAGAAATCTTCAAACACGAACTTCGAATCTTCAAATCCATAGTTGAGTAAAAAGTCTCCAAAATAGCTCCAAAAAGAGTGAAAAATAATAAGTTTTCACTTTTCTTGTCTTCAAGACCTAAAAACATAAATACTTGCAAAATAGGGTAAAAGCACATATAAAAGTGGCAAAAAGTATGTAAAAATAGCTATAAAAATATGCATAATTTTAGCTCGATCATAATTTCCCCCACACTAAATCTTTGCTAGTCCCTAGCAAACTAGTGTAGACAAACTAAAATTGAGACTCACTAACTTTAAATCTATATACTTATGTTCAAATCTTTTAAAAAACTTTGAATACATACATATATTAAGGATCAATTCAATTATGAAATTAGAATATAAAAGAATATTAAGAGTATCCAATTCAATAGATCAAGATATAGCAAGCATCCTTATTCTTAAGTAACCATAATCAAAGTAGCTCTAATCACTTATCATTCATTACACCTATAACTACTTCTTTCTATAAGCTTATGTCTTCATCTTTATCTCCACTACTCAAACGATTGCATATCATGAATACAAATTCAAGAATTTCGCATGGGTTATAATGATTTTCAAAAGGTAATTGACTTTTAGAAAAGTGAGGTTACTAACCTCAAAGTGTTCCATGATTAGGGGTCACTAACGCCGTTTATTTTATTTTGAGGCTACTAGCACTTTAGAGGGACAATATTTCTGCCGATCCATGCCTCTTATCCTCTTCCCAAGGGTTACTAACTCCTTTTGTTTAAAGAGAAGAGTGACAACAATGGATTTTTTTTTTTAATTTTAAGGCAGAAGATATCTCTACTCCTCTTGCATGAAAAACACTTTTTTTTATGAAAAAGATTCTTTTAAAACAACCCTTTTATATAGATAGTCCCCCACACTTATTTTTGACATATCCATAACATACTCTCATAAGTGTAGTTTCATTAGAAATTAAACACAAGTTCTAAAAATAGGTAATCATAGAAATAATCCATGGTAAGCAATTATCACAGACTTCAATTATACATAATCTAAGAAATAAAATATCATACTATAAATCACTCAATAAATCAAACATTCTTAAAAATTTTAAGTATGCATCCTTCATAATCAAATCAATCAATCAATAGACGTATGAAAAATTCAAAAGTTTTGAAAAATCTCAAAGTTATGCTTCAAATGAATAAGATTGCTTAAATTTTTTTAAAAAAAAATTTCGAAAAAAATTATGCCATTGACATTGATTATGATGCATGTAAACTCCTCCCCCACACTTAAAAGATACATTGTCCTCAATGTATGAGCAAGTGTGGAAAATCATATGAAAATATGTTACGCATATTTAAATCCTAATTACCCTATATCTATATTTTATAATCGCATATCAAGGAAAAATCAATCAAGGCATTGCAAGAAAAATTAAATGGAGATAAGGTTTAAGAAAACTTAGGGGTTTAATCCAAGCATAAGCTCCATTCGATTTCTTCATATCATAGGCTTCCTTGTTCTCCTTTGCATGGAATCCTAAAAAAGAAAAAGAAAAAGAAAATAAAGAAAAATTAAAGGTTAGTAAAAATATTGGGTTGCCTCCCAATAAGTGCCTTTCTTTAAGGTCTTTGGCTAGACTGCCTTAAAGAAGGTTGTTCTTCAAGGGTGAAGGAATTTTGAGTGTATTCCTTCAACAGGTCATCAATGAATCTATTTTCATCAATTATTTTGATAATTTCAAGTTAAATTTTATCAAGACTTGAAAAGATCAAAGAACTTAAAACAACACGATCTGGCGATGGCACGGATGTGACCGGTGGTGGAATTGTGATGGCCGGTAGTAACTCGGTTGGGCGCGCGGATGGCGCGGCATAGGCCAGGCATGATGCATGGAAGGAGCGGACAAGGCCGGGCATGGCGCGGGAGACATAGCAGCATTGGCGAGGTATGGCGCGGAGATGGCTCGGTAAACCATTGACTTGGCCGGCTGCGAGGTGCTGGTGGCGCGGTATGGTGCGGCATGGACCGGGCTAGGCACAGGTGGCTGCGCTGCTTTGGCCGGGTATGGTCGGGCAGGCGGCATGGATTGTGCGGCACTGGCCGGTATCGTCGCACGGGCTGGTGCGGTGGTAGCTTGTATTGGCCGGCCATGGGACGTTGATGGCCTGGTTGTAGCCGGGCATACTGGCTTGTGCGGCACGGGCTTGGCCGGGCTGAGTCCTTGAGCAGCATCCTTCGGTGCATTGGTTAACATCTGGGCAAAATTCTCTAATACGTCATATATGTCAGCAGTGCTATGATCGAACAGGGGAATGTAGATAAGAGTGTCGACAGCCAATCAATCAGAAGCTCTTAATCCTTGATAGAAGTGTTGAGCCAATCTTCTTTGATCATAACCATGATGAGGATTATCAGCACATAGCTTCTTAAACCTTTGCCAAAATTGGGGAAAATTCTCCACTTTTTGTTGAAGAATGCTTCCAACTTTAGTTCTATGTTTAAGATCTATATCTTGCTTCTCAGTTGAATTGCTTGGTCGGTTGATCTTCAGGGATGGTGGAACTTCTTTGTTGTTGACTTCTTTCTCCTTTTTGGCTTCTTTTGCTCGATCTTTCTTCTCTCTAAAGCTAGGGGGCTCAATTGCTTTAGACAAAGATTCCAATGCTTCATATGCGGCATCAGGAGTTCTATCAAACAAGGGAATATCGTCGATGCTATCAACAAGAATTTGAGCATCTACTCCTAATCCTTCATAGAAATAGGTAATCAAAAGTTGTTGTGATATGCCATGGTGAGGGTAATTGACGCAAAGCATCCTAAATCTATCCGATGCTTGGTAAAAATTTTCATCCTTTTATTGTTGAAAAGCAGCAATCCTTTGTCTTCCTTTGGAAATCTGGACAGGCGATGTTGATGAAGAATCTTCAATGGCTCCTTTCTTAACAAACTTAGAACTTATAACATAAACAAAATTGTTAGATTTCAAAGGCACTTGAGATGAAATTCTAGGGTGGATGACTTCACCATCGAATTCCATGGTCAATGAACCATTAAATACAGCAATCTTGGTATGAGAAGTTTTGAGAAAAGGTCTTCCTAATAAAAGAGGACATTGATCTTTCGAATATTCCATATCCATAATGAATATGTCGATAGGAAAAATCAAATGCTCAACTTTAATTAAGATATTCTCTAAAACACCTTTGGGATAAACCAAAGATCCGTCAGCTAATTGCAAAATAACATCAGTATTCTTCAAAGGACCAAGATCTAAAGATTTGTAAAAAAAATAAGGCATCACACTTAAAGAGACACCTAGATCAAGCATAGCATTCTCTATAATACTTCTTCCAATAGAACAAGTAATAGAAAACGTACCTGGATCTTTGCACTTAGGAGGTAAACTCTTTTGAAGCAGAGTAGAGACATTAGCTCCAGCGCTTACTTTACCTTGTAATCTTTTCTTGTTGGTACAAAGTTGCTTGAGGAACTTTGCATAATTTGGAATTTGTTGAATGGCATCGAGAAGTGGGATGTCAACCTCAACTTTTCGAAGTATCTCCAAAATATCTTGATCATCATCTTGTTTCTTTGTCTTCTTCAATCTTGATTGGAAAGGAATTAAGTTGGAATCGGTTTGATCCTTGAGTTTGATTGCGGCATTCTCCTTGTTGGAACCTTCAATCAGCGCAGCTCCTTTGTTATTGGGTTCATCTTCAATCTTGATTTCTTTGATAGGCACTTGTAAATCTTCTTTGGTGTAGCTCAGCTCTCCTTTTTCTTGTTGTTGTGCGGCAAGGGTTGGATAGGGTTCTTTCAACTCTTTTCCACTCCTTAAAGAAATTGCACTGACATTCTCTATAGGAGGTACCTTTGGTTGCAATGGAATTCTTTGTTGGCCTTGTGTCTTGAGATCACTCATATCACTAGCCAGTTGACTTATTTGTTTTCTCATCATCTCCATAGCTTCTTTGATTTGTTGTATCTCGACGGAAACAACTTGTGAAGATTGAAAATTATGTCTTTGGAAATTCATTGGCCTTCCTTGAAAATTACCTTGATTCCCATATTGTTGACTCGGTTGCTCAGGTCTCCAATAAGGTTCAGGCTTCCTTTAATAAGCTCCTTGTATTCCCATGGCATTGACTCCTTGCTTGTTGTCTTCCAAAGTAGGGCACTTATTAGTATAGTGTCCTTGAGAACAAATACCACAAACCCTAGGCATACTTGAAAAATTCGCATGGAATAAATCAGTGAGCATAGCGATTTGCTGATTCGTTTCTTGAAGTTGTTGCTCCAATGAGGTGGAATAGGTAGAAACTTCATTGATTCTTCTTGTATGGCCTTCTCTTGAATAGTCTGCTCGAGATCCAAATTGTTGAGTGTTTGCAGCCATGTTTTCCACTAAAGTCTAAGCTTCGGCAGGAGTTTTGTCTATGCAAGCTCCTCCACTTGCAGAATCGATGGAAGATCTGTCAAACGGTAGTAATCCTTCGTAGAAGTACTGGATCAGCAACTGTTCATTGATTTGATGATTGGGGCAGCTCGCACAAAGTGTTTTGAAACGTTCCCAATATTCATGCATTGTTTCTCCATGGCGTTGCTTAATTCCGCAAATCTCCTTTCTTATGCTTGATGCTTTATGTGCAGGAAAATACTTTTCCAAGAACAACTTCTTAAGGCTCGTCCAAGATGTGATTGAACCAGTAGGTAGAAGGTACAACCAATCTTTTGCTCGGTCCATAAGAGTGAACGGAAAGGTTCTTAACATGAATTGATCTTCAGGAATACCTTGAATACTTGTAAATGCACAGGCAATCTGGAAATCAGTCAGATGTCGGTGAGGATCTTCTCCTGGCAAACCGTGAAATTTGGGTAAAATCTGAATAAATCCAGATTTTATCTCAAAGTTTTTGGTTGTATCTGGGTATTGAATGGCTAAGCGTTTGGCATTGACGTTTGGTGCAGCTAACACCCTCAGAGTTTTGGGTGCTTCTGCGTTGGTGTCTTCTGATGATATTGAAGCAGTAGATCTAGGAGAACTTGGTTGAGAATTTGAAATAGTGTTCTTTTAGACTCAGGATTGAATTCTAAATCTTCAATACCACTACTTCTTGTCTTTCGCATGCAACTTTCTAGAAAAATTAAAAACAAAACTAAAAAGAAAAATTAGTAGTAACAGTTCTTAAACAAAATAAAAAGCAGAAACAGAAAAAAAAAATTTTAAATAAATTCGACGCAAAAATTTTTTTTAAAAGAAAAACGAAAAAGCAAACATTTTTTTTTCGACGCAAACTTTTTTTTTTTTTAGAAAAATGGAAAAACAAAAACTTTTTAGAGCAGATTAATTCTCGGATCTAATCTCACTTCCCTTCCCTTCCCTGGCAATGGCGCCAAAATTTATGATCGGTCGTCAGCAATCATAAAAATAATCCCCACAAAAACTAACTAAACTAGCTAGGGCATGTAGGGGTCGAATCCCACAGAGAAGGGTTATAATTGTGAAGGTCTTTTCCAAAGAATATATCTTTTCCAAAAATCACTTAGAAAGAGGGGATTAATTATATCAATTATAAAGAAAACAATTAAACTAAAAATAAAGTAAAGTAAAGTAAATCTAGATCTAAGACAAATTGTAAAGCAATTAAGCAAACAATAATTATAAAGCATACTTCTTCTCCGATGGTATGATTCAATCAGATTAACTATGGATCATTGATTTAAAAGGTGAATTTAGCATCTTATTCTTGACTGACAACTGGGGTATAGGAAATTCCAACATGTATATTAGATAAGAGGCCGATCAAAGCTGCAGTTATCCCTTTTATTCCTTCAGCAATCGATTACTTTCTCAGGGCCTAAAGATTGCTTGAAAACAAAGCATTAAGAACAATTAATTTTACACACATGCCTACATGTAGAACCATACGAAGAGAAATTTCTCGCCCTCTGATAGACAAACGCCCATCAGGCAGCAATCAAACAAACACGATTTGCTACCATAAATCAAACTCGGGGCTCAATCCCTATTTGACTAGCAGTAGATCTATCCAATTACGTCATTAGTGGCCACTTAAATCAATAAAATTCAAGATCATAAAATAAAACAGAGTTTTGCCTACTATCATCAAGAACTTAACACAAAATTATAAGTATAGAAATCTCACCATAATCAATTGATTGAATTCACCAAAGGATTAGAAGTATTAAGGATTTAGCTACTCATGGACTTGGGAAAATCCATGAGAGGCATAAGAATACTTACAGGACTACAGAGGACGAATTCTCCTCCTTGAAAACCTAGGTTTATCGCACCCCTCTATGGTTATAGAGGGTGTCGACTCCCTTACCTAAAAACTAGAGAAAACCTAAACTAAAGAAAGGTAGAAAAAGAGAATTATGTGTATCTATGATGTGGTATCTAAGGTTATCTAATTTATGCTACATGAGGTGGCTATTTATAGTGGAGGAATAAGGGTAGGATGGTTTAGACCTGACTTGGTCTCCAAGTTGGATTAGATGTCTTCCTAGAGTAGAATCCAAGTCAAAATAGGATTCTGGAATTTTCTGGATTTCTGCAGAAACTTCAACGGCAGATTCGGGCTTGAATATGACATAACTAGGCTTTAGATTTTAAAGGAAAGTTGTAGAGCTCGGAATTAGCTTTCCAACGGCTACTCATGGGCTCAAAACGGACATCTGAGCAGAAAGTTATGGCCTTTCTACCGAAACTGCGCTGAAACCGGGATTAAATCGCAAATCTGCGGGAAATTGCGGGATTTGGATATTCCTTTGGATATTAAGCCCACAAATTGGGATTTTAACTCCAATTGTTGACTTATATGGGCTGAGTATTATCTCATATAAATTATCCAAAAATCCTTAACTTCAGGGCTTCTTCTGGGCTTGGCTTCAATCCTTTGCAAATAAGCTTCAAATCTTCAATTCTTGCTTCTTGAAATAATTCTTCAATGGTCTTCAAATCTTCAAAATATCTTCAAGAAATCTTCAAACACGAACTTCGAATCTTCAAATCCATAGTTGAGTAAAAAGTCTCCAAAATAGCTCCAAAAAGAGTGAAAAATAATAAGTTTTCACTTTTCTTGTCTTCAAGACCTAAAAACACAAATACTTGCAAAATAGGGTAAAAACACATATAAAAGTGGCAAAAAGTATGTAAAAATAGCTATAAAAATATGCATAATTTTAACTCGATCAAAGATGTTGGATTAATTAGCAAGTTGAAAGAAGATTTGTCTAGGTCTTTTGATATGAAAGACTTAGGTTCAGTTAAACAGATTTTGGGTATGGATATTATCCGAGACAGGAAAGTTGGAAAGGTGTGGTTATCACAGGGAAAGTATGTTGAACGAATACTGAAGAGATTCAATATGCAGGATGCTAAGTCAGTTAGCACACAACTTGCTATTCATTTCAAGTTAACCAAAACTTTTCCTGTGAATGAGAAAAAGAAGGATGAGATGTTGGCTATTCCCTATTCCTCTGCAGTGGGTTCATTGACGTATCCCATGGGTTGTACACGACCTGGGTGTAATAAGCAGATTTATTTCCGATCCAGGAAAGGTTCCCTGGGAAGCGGTGAAGTGGATCTTCAGATACTTGAGAGGTACTTCAAAGATGTGCTTGAGTTTTGGGACTTCACAAACAGTTCTTGAAGGGTTCAAAGATGCAGACATGGCGGGTGATCTTGATAGTAGGAAATCTACTTCAAATACAAATTTGCTTTTGCAGGGGGAGCTGTTTCTTGACAGGCTAAGTTGCAGAAGTGTGTTACCTTGTCGACAACAGAGGCTGAATATATTTCAGTGACCGAAGCAGGTAAGGAAATGCTTTGGATGAAAAGATTCCTTCATGAATTGTGTTTGAGTCAGAAAGAGCATGTGGTATTTTGTGATAGCCAGAGTGCTTTAGATTTGAGTAAGAATACCATGTACCATGCTAGGATAAAGCACATTGATGTTAGGTACCATTGGTTGCGTATGGCAACATAAGATAAAGAATTACAGTTGAAGATGATTCACACTAATATGAATACAGCTAATATGTTAACCAAAGTGGTTCCCAATGAGAAACTTGAGTTGTGCAGCAACTTGGCCGAGATGGATACCTTGGTCAAGGCAAACTTATTTCCTTCAAATGGGGTTGCAGGGGGAGATTGTTGGGCTTGTGAGCCCATTGGGTCCAACCCCATCTTGCTTTGCATGTGGGCCTTCTAAGGCTTTAGCATTTTGGATGGCTAGGATTTAATTTAAATGAGTTGATCCAAGGGCTACCATTAAAGCAAGGGTTTCAATATATTTGGCTTATACCTGTGAGATTCAATTTTGCAATTGAGAGAAAGCCAAGCGGCGCATGCTTTGAGAATTAAGGTCGAACCAATTTTTGGCAATTCGCAAAGTGGTGAGCGGCGCAACGTGAAGTGCAACCAATGTGATTTGCTCTTGGTTCTTGCAAGATGCTTGCAAGTGGTTTTTTGGTTCTTACTCTATAGTAGAGAGAGTAAGGGAGAGAGATAAGTGGGTAACAAATTGGGTTCTCTTTGGATTGATTACATGGTGTTTCCAAAGAGGTAAATCTTTGTATTTTAGTTCCAATTTGTTGGTGCTTAGGTTTTGGGCATTAGGCTTAAGTTTGAACTCTTTTAATCACGTATTTCTCATAGTGGATTTATTATCCGATTTTGCCCGTTGATTTTTCCTTTCACACTGAAAGTTTTCCATATAAATCTAGTGTTCTTTATTTTTCTTGATTGTTGGCAGTTTGAATTTCTGCTTGCTTTGTTGAGATATATCTGCTTGGTGGATTGATTAATTTATTTTAACTGTTCTGGATCATTGGTTTGGATATTGTTGTTGGTTTGTTGTTTATGGGTCTTGATATTGTTTTGCTTCCGCGTGTGCATATAGTGCAGGGCCCCCAACAACTGGTCCCTACGTGAGTGTAAAACTAAATAGGTAGTTTTAGATAGTTTTTTCCATATATAAAAAAAGATAATTGGTGGTTTTTAAATTTTTTTTTTTCAGTAGCGTTTTTTTATATTATCTTTTATTAATAGAATTTAACTTTTTCAAAAATTTGGCCTTAGTCAAAAGAGGGAGGCCGAATTTCCCTTAGGATTTTTGGTGTTGTTGTCGAAAATTTGTCTAAGTATTTTGGCAATTTAACTTCAAAATAAAATCCTAAGTATTCTAAAATCTTGGTGGTTTTGATCATGAGACCATGAGATTAAAATTGACAGGGATTTTGTTTAAGTTAGATGGCTAAAATAAATAAAGGCCACTAATATTAAAGTTGGCTAAAAATCCATTGCCATCAATTCAAAACAAAACATAACTTGTTTGAAATTGAAATAAAATCATAAAACAAAATCCTGAGGTGATATGATCAACTCTTCTCCTATTTCTTTTTCCTCTTCAGCAATCTTGGGAGGAAAGGTTTTAGGAAGAAGTGATCTCCACACCTCAAACTCTCTATCCATGCTATCCAACACAGCTCTGAAGAAGTCCCTCTCCCTGACAGTGGCTAAGTAGTCATCTTTCTCTTTGAGAAGAATATTGGCTTCATAATAGATTTCTTCACATCTTTGGTTGGAAGGTGTTTCACACTTCTTGGCGAGCTTGGCTTTTTCAATTCGGAGAGCTTCACCTTTGACAGGTAGTCATTGATCTCAACATTAATGGCCAACTCCATCTCTGAAGGCGCCACAGAGTTGTATAAGGCCGTAGTCTTGTCATCCAAGGACTTTTGGCGCGCCCTGTACCTCTTCTCCTTTTCACTGAATTGATTAAAGTAGCTATGAGTTTGATTATACCTCGTGAGGTAATCATCAAACAGTCTTGGAAAATATTTCCAAAATTGAGCTTCATCATCTTCAATCTCAAGGGAACGAGACGAGCCCGAGCATGAGAATAGATGGCTTCCTTGTGGCTAGGGAGAATAGCCACATTCACTTTCGATGTAAACTCGCAAAGTTCGTCATAGGCTTCTTTCAGTCTTGCATCGGAAGGAATCTCAGGAATATCTCTCGAAGAAACCTCATTGTCTTGGGGCAGAATCCTAGAAGTATATTCTTTGAGAATCTTGCACCTTTGGACAAAAGGAACTTCATTTAGAGAAGAAGGCAATGCTGAAGATGAGACACTTGCTAGGTCAGAAGGTGTGACAATAGGAAGGGAACTTTCTTTATCTCGAGAGTTTCATTCCTACTGGTTGCCTCATTGACCAGGATAGGCATGAACATAACTCCATTGGCGGCCTCATAACGTACTCCATGTGGATTGGAAACCTCGTTTTCCCACTCCTTCATAAGATCACTATCACCTGGCTGCTCTGAAAAGTCTATGTCACCTATAAAGAAGTCATCATCCATGAGGAAGGAGGCGGCCATCTCAATGGCTGAACCTTTGATGTGTTCTCTTGATCTAGGTAAATGACATGACTGGGAGAGACATGAGGAGAATAAGAAGGAGTAGTAGCATTTATTGACTCAGTTGTGGTCTTTTGAGGAGGCACCTCTCGAGTACTTAGCTCCAGGAAAGGAGATGTTTCCATCGAGGCATTAGAAGCAAAGCCACCAGACTTCGGAATGGCTTTCTTTTTCTTTGATGCAAAAACCTCTGAAGGATCTTTCTCACGAGGTGGGGCAGAACATTTCTGGATTACTTGCTTCGCCCCAAAGCTCGCCTTGTTGGCGTTCTTCTTAGGAGGTGTGAAAGCATCACCTAAAAAGGAGAAAAGTTAGTAAAAGACTTAAACTTTAAATAAAAGTTTAATAACAGAAATTACCAGGTGGAAAGTGAAGTCTTGCAGCAATGTTGGAAATATCTTCATTGCCAACTTTCCCCCACATCTCTGACCACCAAGCAATGAAGTTTGGAGTTGCTTCAGGCTCAAAAGGAGGAATGATGAATTCGGCCTCTTGTCTTTGCTTCTGAGCAGACTCACGACACTTCTTAGAAAAAGCTTCGTCAAGGATCCAAGGTCTTATATGACAACACTTGTTCCTTGAGAAGTGAGGAGGTGAAGGAATTTATTGTGTAAAGCCAAGTTGCTGACCTAGCAGAGGAGGACAGTATGCTTCGAATCCAGACTTGACCCTCGCGTCGACCTCAACTCCAAAGGGTAGGTCAATGGGCAGGCAGAAATTTCTCCATGCTTGTTTCACAATATCTACACTTTTGTTAGTAGGCAATTCTTTGAACCATAAAGGACCAAATTACCGCCGAGTATAGAGAAAGAATCTCTGATCTTTCAAATTCCATAAGGAATGAAAGACATGGTTAACATTAGTGTTGACATGAACAAGCCCGCTATACAAATCTCCATAGCATCGAGTGTTGAGTGAGGCTGAACGACGGGTGGGAGATAACTGAGGAAAGTACATCCACGCCCACACTTGGAGGATCCATAAAGGACCGTGGATACTTTTTGTTGATACCTCAATTTACATTGAAGGGTAAATTGGTCTTCAATAATGTTAGAACAAGATGTGTGACTCAGATTTAATTAAAAATCCTAAGCTTAATTGAATTTGAGGCCACCTTGATCATAATTTAATTAGGAAAATAATTTTATTATGCCAAAAATTAGGAATAATTATTTGAAAATAATAATTATTTTATAATTATTATTTAATTCAATAATGATGGTCAAAAAGAATTAAAGTCAGCTTTGTTGATCTTCAATTCTGACAAAGGCTTGATTCTTATTTGATGGCCATCCTAATTTATTGAAATATATTGTGCCATGTCTAATTTAGACATATTACATGATATGTGGCGCAATAAGGCTTGATCCCAACCGCCCATGCCCTGATTTGGTCATCTAGGTCAAATTTACAACTTTGCATTTTGTTCAATCAAGGACAAAATATGAAATTGATGAAATTGAGAGGACTAGAGTGGTGTGATTCCCAAATTGAATGCACCAAGATGATCCTTGAACTTCATAGGTTATTCTGGCAAAATTTCATCTCAATCGGACTTAAGATGAGAAACTTATTCATGTTTTTCAATTAAGGACAATTTGGGGTACGAAACCAATTTCACTATGATGGAGATATCAATTTCGACCAAAACTACTCCCATGGTCTTAAGATGATATTCTAACCCTGTTGGTGAAATTTCGACTCAATCCGAGCCCGGACATAACTTTTCTGTTGTTTTAAATTAAGGACAACTGCTCAGAAAAGGTCAAATTGGAGCTCGATTTGACTTATTTTTATAAAGTCATTTTAGATATTTCATATTATGGATGAAGGCAAGTCAATTTCGCGGTTTGCTCATTTCGGCCATTTTATGATAACTTTTGCACTTCTTTCAATTAAGGACATAGGGCTTTTCACCCCGGTTTAGTCAGTTTCGAATCCAATTGCTTCTTTGACCAAATTAAGGGCCGAATATGGCCAAGATATACTGTATTTCGTGGCTATAGGTCTATTGGTTGAAGATTGGATTCAATTTGGCTATTTTTGGCTGCAAATCAAGATTACAGTGCAGGAGAATCAAGCCCCGTCAAGTCGGATTGTGTCAGAATGGAGGAGATTGCGTCTTGGGCATATGGTATAGATTATGGTCGGCCTTGGTGACCAATTTAGAAGAAGATTGCATCAAATCTCCTAAAAATCTTCTAGAAAGGTTCCTTGAAACTTCAGAGTAGGAAGTGAATCAAGCAAGGGCGAGTCAGATTTGAAAAATACTTAGTCAGCAAGCGAAGCATAGGCCGTCGGCCTTGGTTGCCAAGGCAAGGCCGACCCCTATATAAAGGGGGTTCCCCTTTCATTTTTCAGTGCTCAGTGCCTCTCTCAAAAGCTCCTGCAGCTAAAACCAAGCTCCGTGCTTATTTTCTCTCTGGCCCAGCGCCATTTTCATGAGCAACCCTGCAAAATTATCTTTTTTCTACATGAGTCAGCCTCGTTCTTCAATATTTTCTTCAATTCAATCTCCTCTTAGGACGTTAAAACAATTTTTCTTTACTTTCAGCATCGTCTCAGGACATTAAATATTTGTTACTTTCTTTTTCATATGAATAACAACCAGCTTGTTATTTGCCTCTCTTTTCTTTGGCAAGATATCTTTTCAAACGCTCTCGAATCAATTTGGGATCAATAATTTAAATGCTCCACTGTGACTTTGATGCAGTTCCCGCAATTCACTCGTTCTGATTTATTTTTCCTGTGCTACGCGCACCACAAAATGTTTTTACTACTTCTTTGTCATTTTCAGCAAAATGACTGGCACGCCCTGCGCTGTCATTGAGTTCCTCGCAAAAACTCCATTCAAAGGGATTTTTGGCGCAACACTTTTATCCACACTTTGTGTGATGTTGTATAAGCCACTGTAAAGAGTGCCCAACACGAACTGACCTAAGCCATGAGCTTTGCAAGGCGAAGATATTCAGCAAGGCAGCTTTGTGAAGGAGGACAAACGATAAACTTGCAAATTAAACAGAGCATGAAGGCCGTAATCTCCTTCTCTTCAACGGGGGCAAAAAGAGGCTTCACATATTCAGAGATAAATTTGTTGAAGTAGAGTTTGTCACCAAAAGAGATGGAGTAAAGCAAATCTTCATCTTCAGTGAGGGAAGAGGCGCATGAAATCCATTCACCATCTACAGGAAGACCAGTAATAGCTGCTATGTCAAGAAGAGTTACTGACATCGGTCCACATGGAAGGTGAAAATAATTCCAACACCTATTCCAAAAGGAGCTAACGGCGGCAAGCAAGGCACCATCGTAAGAAAATTCTTGCTTTGACAACAAGACAAATGATAATAAGTCTTGTTCTCGCAGTTTTTCTTCACAATGGGTGACTATGCGATCAACCCAAGTGCAGCATTCAGCTGGACAATAGGTCCATGATGGAATCTTGTTCACCCACTTGCGGAAGTCATAACCATCACCCTGGAGAGGGAGCATAGCACTCCGATGCAGAGGGAAATAGTCATTCATCTTAGCAGAAGGGATACCAGTAAAGAAGGGTGCAAGAGCATCCGCAGGGAACTCAATCTCAGGGAAGGATTTTTCAACAAGCTTCCTCACTATGTCAAGGGTTCTTTCTTCTTCAGGATCTTTTGAAGCAACAATAGGGTTTCCTGTACAAAACAAAATTAACAAAGTTGTTAATAAACAATTTTGGTTAATTTAACAAGTTGGTGAAAATTAAATTTTTACCACCTTAAAATTATTTCATAATTTTTATTTTGGCAAAAATATTAATTATGGCTGCCAAAATTAATTATGTTAATATGTTTAAGAAAATTAAAAATTTTGGCCTTAAAATTAATCAAGGCCGAAAACCCTAATTGCATGCCACCTGAGCTGCAATTTTTGCAAATAAGGCCGCGGCATCCTAGAGTTTTAGGTTTTTCAACAAATTAAATTTCATACTTATGAAATTTAACTTAATTATGCCTAAACCTAATACTTATTTTTGGCTAAGTTACTCAATTAAGCCAAAAATAACAAAATTCCTAACCCTAGGGGTAAAAGTGCAAGCCGCACAAATTGCAATTTTTGCAATTTGGGGGCTGCGGCACATTAGGGTTTGGAATTCATCAAATTAGGTCTTCATGCTTATGTATTATGACCTAATATACCTAACTAATCCCCTGATTTTTGGCTCAATTTACTAATTAAGCCAAAATCACAAAACCCTAATCCTACAAACTAGTAAACATGCCGCATAAATTGCAATTTTTGCAATTTAAGCCTCGGCATGTTAGGGTTTCATCATACATCAAAATTGGGTTCTAAACTTACAAAATAAAACCTAGTTTTATGACTTGACCCCCTGAATTTTTGGCCAATTTAATTAGGTCGAAAATTATAAAATTTTCCAAAACTCTATTAAATCGCATGCCGCCAAAAATTATACTAATTTTTTTAAATTAGGGTATGTGGCATGCTAGGGTTTTAATCCTTGTCTAATTAGGTTTGTTATTCATCCAATTACAGCCTAATTTCATGAGGATAACATCTAAACTTAGTCAATTTTGGCTTAATTTCAATCCTAGGCCGAATTGGACTTTGTAATTTGGCCAATTAAGGCCGAATTTTCCTATTAGGGTTTGGAAACCCTAAGTCGACTATACCAGCTCCTATGTCGACCTAATTAACATGATTTATGCTATTTTCTTCATGAATATATGCAGCAACATGTTGATGGGAAGATTTATGGCAAAAATTAACTTCTAGGCCGAATTCTACATGAATTTTGCTAGGGTTTTATGCCAATTTCTTTACTAAAGTGATTTGATTTCAAAATCAAGTTAATTATCTATTTTCCAGCAGCTATATTACACAAAATTCATCATCAAATCGGCATGAACATGCATCCTAACCTAGGGTTTGCGGCATGGAAGGAAAATTGATGAATTTAAATTCAAAAATTGGAATTTCATGAAGTAATTACCTTGATGTTGTGCTGATTTGGGATCAATCACCATAGACTTGATTTTTGGCCTTGCTTGTGCCGAATTGGAGTTACTATCATGGGAGTTTGATCCAAATTGCTTGATCCTTGCCAATGATTTGAAAGCCTCCGAGTACAAGGAGCTGCGGCTTGAATTGCTTTGCATGGAGGAGGATTTTGATGAATGATTTTTGTTGTTGGTACCTTGATCTTTGGAGGCCATTGGAGCTTGAAAACTTGCTGAAAATTTCGGCTAAGGATGGTGCCAAAGAGGGTGTCAACGTTTGCTAGGAAAATAAGAGGATGACTTTGGCCCAAGACTAATTTCCTTATATACAAGCTCAAATCCTTTTAATTCAAGGACTTAAGCTTGGGGGGCATTGTTTATACCTCAATTTACAATTGAGGGTAAATTGGTCTTCACATAAAATATATTGAGATGTGTGGTCAAGATTTAATCAAAAATCCTGAAGAAACTTAGTTTCTGCACCACCCTAGTTCTAATAGAATTAGGAAAATCTTGTAATTAATTAAATAAGGGCCAAAATTAATTAATAAATATTAAATAATAATTATTTTTTAGAATAATTATTATTAATTATTCCTTGAGTGTCGCCCCTGAGTAAGGGAAGTGGTGTGATATGTCACAAAGAAGCAGTTTCCTTTGATACTACTGTCAGCTAGGGAGGCAGACAGTAAAAAGGGAAGTTGTATGCCATCTGACCATGTAGATGGAAAATATCTAATGGACTTAAAAATACAAGTCGTTCCCTATACCCAGGGAAGGCCGCCCTGCTCTCAGGTTGGTGTCTCCTCACCCCATGCATTGAAGGAGCCAGATAGCAAAGTTTGTCAGCAAGTGAAACACTCACTAAAGCAAGGGAGGCGTGGGATTTTATCACTCACATCCCTCATGCATGATCACTCTAACACAGTGGTCAGGCCGCCTAGCTAGTTACTCCCTCCCGGGAGGCGAATTTGCATTTTGTTCAATTATGGACAAAAAGACGAAATCAATGAAATTGATCTAACTAGAGGGTGCGGCTCCAACAAGGTGGCATACCCTGATGATCCTTGAGTAATATAGATCATCTTGGCAAAATTTCATCTCAAGCGGACTTAAAATGAAAAACTTATGCATGTTTTTCAGTTAAGGACAATTTGGGGTGTGAAACCAAGTTCACCATGAAGGAGAGCTCGGTTTTACTTAGAATTTTTTCCATAGTCTTATGAGGATAATCTAAGCCTACTGGTGAAATTTGAGCTTAATCTGAGCTCATTTGCAACTTTTGTACTCTTTTCAATTAAGGACAAGTGGCTTTGTCACCCTGGTTTAGCAATTTTTTTAATTAAAAGATATTTTTATGATTTGATGAGCTAAATATGGCTAAGTAAAGATAATTTCGTGGCATTGATGATAAAATTCCAAGACCTATGTCAGGAGGCCACTTCTCAGCCAAGTCAGGTGATTTCAGTCCATCGGAAGCAGCAAAAGGCATACTGAAGTGACAGGCAGAAGGAAGAATTGTCCATCACCCATACCAGAGGGAAATTTCCGCCACCCATACCAGATGGATGATGCCTTGGCAGCCTCTCCTCCCTCCTTTCACTTGTTGGAAGCAATCAGAAGAAGAAGGAAGCTTCATTGCATCTTCCTGGAAGATGCCATCTGACCAGCCAGGAGGAAATCGCCTTCTGTTGTCCCCTATATAAAGGGATCAATCCCATTGCTTCAAAGACGCTTCTACAGCTACAAACTTGCTCCGCGCAAAAACCAAGCTCCGTGCTTATTTTCTCTCAGGCTTTGTGCCTTTTTACTCTTGTTCATCACGAGTTCTTACTCGTTCTTTAAATTTTCTCTGTTTCAATCTCGTCTCCGGACGTTAAAACATCAAAGACTTGTTTCTCTTTCAACAATAACAATCAAATTGCTCTTTTCTTTCAATCTCAATCAATCAACCGCTCTTGAAGCGCTAATTTAGGAAGTCTTGTTCTTGTGGATCCAATGATTTAAATGCTCCAATGTGACTTTGATCCAGTCCCCACAAATTACTCTGATCTTTCAATCTGCTGTTCCGCGCACCAGATCTAGTTTTTACAACCTCTTTGTCATTTTCAGCAAATTGACTGGCACGCCCCTATACTGTCATTAAAATTTCTCCGTGAAAACTCTAGCAAGAGATTTTTGGCGCAACAGTTTGTAGGTAGGTATATATAGTTTCTAATTTCTAGGTTCAAGAGTAGGTGTTACGAGATTTAGTTGGATTGTAATGTATGAGATTTACTTGGATTGTAATGAAATTTCAATTGTATTTGTTGGGGGAAGGGGTTTGTTGGCTCATAGATTAGCATTTCGGTAATGTAGCTAATCATGTAGCAGTATAGGGGATTTCCTGTGCGTTTGTAATCCCAATCTCTTTAAAAAATTAATCAAAAAGTTTATTTCTAAAAAAGGGTTAAGAGCAAGAGTAGGTAAGCTGCTATTGTTGTTAAGTATTAAAATATTATTCCCATGTGTTCCATGGGTCATTTTAATAATATTTTAGGCTACGTAGAAAATTTCATAAATCTTATTATTGTATTTATAATTTTGCTCAAAATAATTTCTAGCTATTGTAGTTAAGTATTAAAATATTAGTCCCATGTGTTTCATGGGTCATTTTAATAATATGTTCATGGGTCATGTAGAAAATTTCGTAAATCTTTTTTTGAAATATCATAAATTTCATAAATCTTATCATTGTATTTATAATTTTGCTTAAAATAATTTCTGGTATTGTAGTTAAGTATTAAAAATATTATTATTTCCATGTGTAAAGAGAGGTGCATTAACTATTTTAAAGGTTAATTAAATACAAGGCCTTAAACCCGAGTTTTATAGATAGAGAAAGGGAGAGCTTCTTCCGTTTGGGATTTGGCTCCTCTTTACCCTATGAAATGGACTGCAGAGGTCAGTCCATTATATGATTCCACCACCTGTCATTTTCTATATCTTATCTTGTAACTTATTATAGCATTGAAAGCGCAAAACCACAATCTCTCTACTCTATTTCATCATCTTCCTAAGTTTGTAAATGGGTAGCAGATTATAGAGTACCTGGCGCTATCCGACCCGATTAAGTAGGATTAGGGTATTGTATAATCGGGTTAGGGTAGGGTATGGGTAGTAGTTTTGGTACTCGTGACAGGTTCAGGTAATGACCTTAGGGTACCCACTATCCGAACCCGGTTACTAATTAATTGTTTTAATATTATATTTTTATTTATATATTATATTTTTACTTTAAAATTACTCATAATCAAGCTAATTAAAATTTATTTATGGTTAAAAATATAATTTAAAACTTTGTTTTACAATAATACAAGTTAATTTTAAAGAAATTCATTTAATTTTAATTAATTTATTATTATTTAATTACTCCATCTGTCCCTTTTTATAAGTCCCCTTCTAGAAGCTTTTTTTGTCCCAAAATATAAGTCCACTTTTTAAACCCAATGCATATTTATAAGTTATTTCCAAAATTAACCTTGAAAATGGTAGGGTAGTTAAGAAAGTGAGTAAGAGGAGAGAGAGTGAGTGGGGAAAGAGTATAGGGGTAAAAATTGAATAACAATATAAAACTACACTAAATTTTGAGTCTTAACTAACTTTCTTATTCTTGATGATATAGTTAAAAGAAACTTATAAAATGGGACAGAGGGAGTATAATGCAAAAAAATATACGGTTAGTAGGGTTCGGGTAGTTAACGGGTAGTTATATTTTATACGGGTAGGGTACGAGTAGTTATTTTGAAAAATAATCTGGTAGTTATAGGGTTCGGGTACCTTATAAAATACATAGAGTTAAGGTATGGGTACCTCAAAATTCGTGGGTACCCTACCCATTGACATCCCTAATCTTCCCCTCAAAGGCTCTAACCCTCTCATTGCCTCTCTCTCTTTCTTTCCTTTTTTTCGCAGGGATACTATGTTTAAATAGCCATATCTAAAATTATCCTTCTATGAAAAATATTTCGTTTCCTTTCGCTTGTTTTAATGCTAAATATTGTTGGGTTTCACTTTAAAAAGAAATCTGAAGTGATCGAAACCATGCTCTTTCAATTTATTGGCTCTGGCTTTTGATATTTTTAGATTATCTTTGGTTTTTGCTTTGTAATTGCTGAAATATTTGTGGGTTCTTAAAATTCTTTTATGGTAATCTAGTTAAAGGTTTATAAACTAATAGAAGTGACAACATTGAAAAAAAAAATAGAAGTGACAACAAGACTTTTTGAGTTCAAAAAATCAGTTTTGGGTTGGGTTATAAACCAAAAAAAAAATGGCAGCATCTTATTTCGCCTCTATCAATGAATAATCTTTATCATGGTTTCCTTTCTAAGCAGTTTACGCTTTGGAGGTTTCCTTTCTAAGTAATTTACGCTTTGGAGGAGATATCGGTTTTCCAGACGGATAATTCTTTTTTACCCTCCAATTTGTCCCTCAAACTTGACCCTCCTAATAATTAAGAAAATAAATTAAATTCAGGTTTAGCCCCCCTAATAATTAAGGTAAGAAATTAAATTCAGTTTTAACCCCTAGTTATAAATATGGAGAGTTTGAGGGTAAATCTCTTGATTTTAGGCTATTATTGAATAGGATTTTAGAAATTATGGTAAGTTTTATGATAACACGTCAGGAGGGACAAATTGGAAGGACAAGTTGGAGGGTCATGTAGCAATACTCTTTCCAGACATATAGATTTGCTTTGCTATGCTAGTGTTTTATACATGATTTTATTAATAAGCGTTAGATTTCAAAATGGACAGATGGCAAAATCCTAGTATAGACTGACCTCTCCGGTCTATTTTATAGATTAGAGAGGAGCAAAATCCTTCCGTTTGGGATAGACGTTATGAAAGTTATGACAAAAAAGAAAATAAGTTTTTTTTTGTTGCGGTAAGAAAGGAAAAGAAAATAAGTTTTTTGTTAATGAAATAAATAGAATTAATTAATACAAGTCATATTAGCTCGCACTGGCGATACGGGAATTCTTTGTTTTAGAGTGGTGCTTGATTAACTGATTTAATAAAAATATTAATATAATCATGAATTATATAAGGTCCAAAAACATTAGAGTGGTGCTTGATTAATTGATTGAATTATATACGGTTGCAATAAGAATGCAATTTAAATGGATTAGTTTTAATGTTGTCTCTTGCTATTGGCATAAATCTTTGTAAGCTAACTTTTTAGACATGCAAAATTAAGAAGGTCAAAGAACATGTTTTTATTTCTAAGTGATAGGAAGTGCAAAGAGGTACGTAATAGAATATGTTGTTAATTGGATAATAATAGACGCATTGAAGAAGGGGTGGTTTAATTCAGCATGGGAAAAACATTGAACAACCCATGGTGAAGGGATGGGGAAGGAGAAGAAAGAGGAAAGAGATGTGAAGGTGAAAACAGAAGGGAGTGATGAAAGGTGACGTAGCGGAAGATTAGAAAGATTAAGAACTTCAACAAAATAGGCTAGATCAGAAATTTAATTGAATTGTAACAAGGATAATTAGGTTGAATAACCTCTAAATAATTCTGATTAAAAGATTATAAAAGACCATCTAAAATTTGTTGCCTAGCAGCCTTTGAATACTAAACACTTAACTTAAAATCTTAATTCTAATAGCAAAAGTAAACCTAAGTAAAACCTAATCCTTTTAGGAAAAACCATAAAAATTAAAATCCTAATGACTTAAGGCTAAACTAAAAGACTCATAATTAAATAAATAAAGACAGAAATAATTAAACCAAAATCTATTAAATATCCGATGCATCATTCTCCTCAGGTTTGAAAAAAACTCGACTCATGTCGAGTCGTCTTGTAGACATCCGGACCAGCAGCTTGTTTCCTCTTGTCTTCTTCCATCGATTCCTAGTATACTTTCCGTAGATGTATGGATCAACTGAATTTAGCTTCTCAGTTAGCTTCTCTTTTGCATTGCTACCCAAAATTCCACCAGCTTTTATAATTTTCTTTGGTGCTAACTCACGCAAAGTATACTTAGTGTTTTTCTAGCAAAAGTACTTTTTGGCTTCTTCTTTTGATTCATATCATGATTAAAAAACCATCCAATATCCATCCACACAAAATCACATACATCCTGTTTTGAAACAACATTCTCCATGCTTCCTCCATCAACAACAAGATCAGAATCTTCTCCTTCACAAACAAAGAGATCAGAATCTTCCTCGTCGTCATACTCATCATAAACAGTTTTTCTAACTCTTCGTCTATCCACCAATCCATATCAAATCTACCTCATATCGCTTGACTTGTGGGACCAGTGTCATGAAAAGGATACTTTTTTTCAACTTCCTATTCCAATTCACCTCATACCACTTGATCTGCGATTCCAACTTCGTGGAACAAAAAAATCATCATCAACTTCATCGATCCAGCAATCCACATCCATTTCACCTCTTGCCACTTGAATTACGGTTCCAGCTTCATGAAAAGGATTGTTATCCTCGAGTTCTAAAATCTCAAGGGCTTTTTGGTCACCTTTTGGAATCTCCATTTGGGTTTCCATCGGTTCCTGGCACTGCAAGGATTGTACAGCCTGGATCAAGTCTCCAATCATTCTCCTTATCTTAGCCAACTCGTTTTGTTAGTTGCCTCTACGACTAGACATAATTTCCTAACAAAAATTAGGATCGTAACGATTTCATATGACTCTTGATACCAATTGACGTAGCGAAAGATTAGAAAGATCAAGAACTTCAACAAAATAAGCTAAATCAGAATTTTGATTGAATTGGAACAAAAATAATTAGGGTTGAATAACCTCTGAATAATTCTGATTAAAAGATAATAAAAAACCATCTAAAATTTGCTACCTATCAGCCTTTAAATACTAAACAATTGACTTAAAATCCTAATTCTAATAGGAAAAGTAAAACCTAATCCTTTTAGGAAAAACCATAAACATTAAAATCCTAATGACTTAAGCCTAAAGTAAAAAAAACTCATAATTAAATAAATAAAGACATAAATAATTAAACTAAAATCTATTAAGAGCCTGCTGCATCAAAAGGTTTGATTTTTGACAAACTTTAAGACTGATCAACATCGAGGAGTTGAAAGAAAGTAATAGTTGAGTTGGTGAGAGGAAAAAAGAAAACAGGGGGAGAAACATTAATTAAAAGCAATCAAGGAAGGGAAACAATAATTACAAAAAAGGGTAGTGAGAAAAGGAATAGAGGAAACTCATAGAGATGTTTTTTAATCGTCTGAAAAGTGAGAAAAGACCAAAAAAAGCAAGGTGACTCCACGTTAATCTTAAATTTGAGTTTTTAGTAATTTTCCTAGGTACTAAAATTAATATACAGTATATATGTTCCTTTATGTGACTGAAATACCCATATTCATTTTTGTAGAAGTAATTTTTATTTTTGTTGTATTATTCTATTATTACAAGACATAACTTCAAGTTTAGCTCCAATTACATTAAAAAAATATTTTTAGGGTTTAGCTTCAAATTTAAAACATTTATTTTTTACGTTTTAGAATTTTAAAATTTGATGGATTATAGTAAAAATCAAGAACTAACACAAAGTTTGGCCCCAAGTTATATTAAACTTTATTTCAGGGTAATTCTCCCTATTTAAAATATTTATTTATTAGGGTTTTAGAATTTTTTAAAATTATTTTTACTATTAAAGAAATTCAATGATATTTGTAAGGGCATTTCAGTCATGAAAATCACATATTTACTAGTATATTCTATCTATCACCCATAAAAGTCCATATTAATTGTTAGTATTTTTTTTTTTTGGGTGATTATATGATACACCGGCGGTGTAAATTTTGGACTCCACAAGCGGCTTGTGGAGTTGACACATGTCCCTTTTTTTAATTAATTAAGTTTTAAATATTTCAATCTAGTCCCGAAGGGACACATGTCACCCTTTAGGACCCGCTTGTGTAATTTTCTAAACTCCACCGCTGGTGTATTGTATAATTTACCTTTTTTTTCGCTACACAAGAACGAGAAAACTAAATGAAAGCAGATTTGAACTAATTAAGGCTATTAACAGGTGCCCATGGACACGTGTTAATAGGATCCAAAAGTTAAACACCTAATAAATAGGAGTTTTTAACTAAAGTATGACAATTCCAAAACTTATTTTCCAAGGTGTTATAGTTTTAAACTTATTTTTCATTCTATAATAATATTTCTTGTAATGTCAAATCTATGTCACATTTTTTAATTTTAAAAACTGAATTGCTAAACACCGCCCTATTTTTGCTATTCACCATCCCACTTTTTACACTTTTGCCCTTTGTTTATATTTTTTCAACTTTCTAACTCCAAATCTTTTAAAACATTCAAACAACCTTCAAACTAAAATCTTTACTTGTATGAAAATCTCTATAAAATAAATGTTTTTATTTTGTAAATCTAAGTTTGTTTTTTTTTACTTTTTTTTTACTAAAATTGCTCATGCCGCCCTAGGGGGGCGGCTGAGCCATGGTAGGGCCGCCCCAAGGGAGCGGCCTGGCCATGGTAATGCCGCACCAGGGG
>AWWV01008821.1:0-83455 GCA_001974805.1 Corchorus capsularis
GTTGTATATTTTCCCCAATTTCTATCCCCAATTTTTTTCTTAAGTTTTTGACATTCAATTCGTATATTTTCCCCAAAATATACAACATATAAAAACTTAAGAAAAAAATTTTGTTGATATCAACGAGTGGAATAAAAAAGGTGTAAAAATCTATCACAAGGACAACCACATACGAATTCAGTCCAAAAGGTTTTTAAAACCTGTTTAGAAAGTTAAAACTTATTGTATCGGACGGTAAGGAAATTAGATATTGAATCCAATGGTCAGAAATCGTTGGGAACGTCACATCCAAAAGTGGGAGTACCACAACGGGAGCGCTGAAGTCTACACCTTATGCAAAATCCCCAAATTGCGCACAAGATGCAGAATTTCAAAGATTTATTTAACTTAATCTAATGCACATGATGCAACATATAAATTATAAAAAATAATTTGTACAAGAATTTTGTGTAAATTATTGTTGCCTTTATTGACAACCTTAATTATAATTTCCTGTAAATCTTATCAAATCTACAACTTAAACAATGTGTTATTATATTTGCTTAAACCCTATCCAAACGTTTGACCATATTAAACAAGAAAGAAAAGAACAATAAAAATAAAATTAAAAAAAAAACTATGAACAAGTTACCTGGACAGATTTAAATTTAGCAAATCAAAATTTACTAGGAAGAATCAAATTACAACTCCATAAAAAAATCTACCATCAATTATTAAAGACAAAATTAACAAAGATGAATAACATAATCATAAAATAATCTGGTTGTAAAAGGAAAAGCCACTTAAAAACTCACTTGCGACAATAAGGATAATTCTATTTGAACCTCCAATTTGTCCCTCCTAATAATTAAGGAAACAAATTAAATCCAGGTTTAGCCCCCTGATAATTAAGGTAAGAAATTAAATTCAGATTTAGCCCCTAGTTAAAAATATGGAGAGTTTGCAGAGTAAATCTCTTGATTTTAGACTATTATTTATTGAATAGGGTTTTAAAAATTATAGTAAGTTTTCTAATGACACGTCAGAAGGGTCAAATTGGAAAGTCATGTAGCAATACTCGACAATGAAGTAAGGTAGCAGCTAATATTTTCTGCTTCGAAGTTTTACTTTTTCGTCAGCAATTTGGGATCGTATTTTTTAGGGGTTTTTCGTGTCCTTCTCTTTGAGAATTGAAGGGTTTATACAGTCCAAGACCTCAAGAAAGTATGGTAAGAAAAATTACACTTTTTTTTTGGTGAAAGAAAAAAAAAAGAAAAATTACACTTTATGCTTGATTCATTCCCATTAATTCCCCAGATATTATTCAAGAAATTATTCAAGGTAAAAAGGAGAGGTGATGTAAATTTGGAGCTAAAAGGTAGGAGCAAGTTGGGAAAATAAACTATATACTTAACAAAAAAAAAACCATAAATTTAGGGTAAGGTTAGCTGGCCCAAATAAACATTAGGAAGCCCAATAAATATTACACATCCTCAAACTTAAACAAAATTATTTTAGTCCAAAAAAAAACTATCTTTTGTGACAAAAAGTGTATGCAAGTGCTGTTTTAATTAGTTGTAATAGGTGATTCCAAGAATGTTGTTAAATGAACTTCGAGGCCAAATACATGTCCGTGAATGGAGGGCATTATAAGGGCTGCAAACATGTAACATTATAGTGAGTTCCATGCAGTCACATGATGGTAAAATTTCATTTGTTCGAACGTGCATGGTAGGCCGAATCTATCTATCAAGTTTTCCATTTTGACAATGTGACAAAGAAGAGAATCTCAGCACGTGAAAATCAACTCATAAGTATACGTAACGTACTTCACCTTACGCAATGTGTAAAACGATTCAAGATATTTGCAGAGGGTAGGTGCATCATTGAGGTCACGCAAAGGGCAATTAGTAGATCAAGGAGGAAATGCCACTGTCATTCCCCCACTGGTTAAAGGATCACCCATCAATAAAGGCTCCATGAGTGGGATAAGGAGCAGCTGGCATGCTCCTGTGTTAGGCGTCGTCCTAATATTTCGCTTATCGACCGCTGCTACAAAGGAATCATGACTCTTTGGAGGAACCTGTTACATATATGCAATATTGCAGCACCTTGTCAATCCAAGAAACCATCAGATTCACATAAATTAATTGATTTTTGTTGTTTGTAGTAATTAATCAGATTCAATTAGCTAGCTTTTTTATTACTAGAATCCTACACACCCTTTGCCAAACAAAAAAAAAAAGAAATCCTACACACTCCTACGTAAGTATAAAATTAAACAGGTAGTTTTCGATTTTTTTTTATATATAAAAAAATATATATTTGGTAGGACAGTTTTTTTTTTTAATTATCTTTTTTTATTTACTTTCAAGGGAGAAATTATTAGATAACCAATTCCACCATTCTCAAAATTTAAGTCACAGATTTAGGATCAGTTTTAACCCCAAGTTTCAGTAGACTCGGGTGGAACCATAAAATTTTCTTTGGAGGACCGACTGGTGTATATACATACATATATGCTAACCAGTCAATATCTAATTATATATATATACTCATATAAGAATTTATGTTATGCTAAAGATAATTATATAATTACCTAAAAAAGATAATTATATAATATAAACAAATAAATTTAATGTCATGAGTTAAATCATCACCAAGTTAATGAAAAATAATAGTATAAATATAAATGAAGTAATAAGAAAAAATACAATAAATAAATAATTAATCCTTGAATACATAGAAAGAAATTAAAGAAAAATTGATTCATTTTATATATAAGATGGAGCAAATTTATAGTTAGTTTTTATCAAGGGGCCAAATTAAAAAAATTTATGGGGGCAAATTCAAAAAAGAAAGGGCCAAATTAGAAACTAAAAATTATGGGAGGCCAAAACAAAGATTTCACCATTTTCTTTTGTTGAAAAGTATAACAACAAATGAACTTTCATTGAGCGGAGGGGATATGGCCCCTGCTACCCCTCCCCTGTTCCGCCACTGATTTGAACCCCTAACTCCTTTAATGAACTCCCCAACTTCTTGGCCTAGTTGACAAGAGGTGTAGGTTATTTTAGGATCATCCTATGATAAGTTAAATTCTTCTTAATTATTCTCTGGCTTAATCGGCAAAAAGGCCCCTGAACTTACACCGGACCGTCAAATAAGCCCCTAAACTATTATTTCGGCCAAATAAGCCCCTCAACTCTTAAAAAAAGCCAAATAAGCCTTGTTGCCAAGGCTAAATGCTCAAATAAGGACTAAACGTTTTAATATTTTCTCAAATAAGGATCAAAATACACAATTCCAACAAATTAGAACACATACTTAGCAAATTTTTACAAATTAGGGAATCCTTAAATGAAAACCAATGCTTCTCATATATATACGTTAAATTTGATAAAAAAATGATATTATCATGTTAATTAAAAATCAAACCCTATTAATCAAAATAAATTCATTAAACGTAATATGATATAAAATTATCGTGTGATTTTCAATTTATATATCCCTCACACATTAGTATTAACTTATATTGTATCCAATTTGTAAAAAATATTAAGTATGTTTTCTAATTTGTTGAAATTGTGTATTTTGATCCCTTTTTGAGAAAATCTTAAAACGTTTAGTCCTTATTTGAGCATTTAGCCTTAGTAACATGGCTTATTTGACTTTTTTTAAGAGTTCAGGGGCTTAGGGTTATGTCATGATTTCTAAAGGAAAAGTTTTGGGATAGCACCACAGTTCATATTTGCATAAGATATGTATAGAGAGATTTTGGACTTTAATTATTGGTTTAACAAAATTGAGAATATTGTTGGCAATCTGCATGCTGGCATTTGATAGGGACGATGATAAAGATAGAAAACAAAATGATAAATAAAAGTATTTGGAGATATGCTAAAATCATATAGTGGATGCTATTGTCGCTTTTTGGTGGGTATTTTTTACAAATATGCCAAATCCAAAATTTTCAATATTGTGGGTGGTAGGTGACATGAATAAATTGTCAATACTGATTCACACATTCATCTCCTCAGGGTTTCTCAATATCACGTATGAAGAGAATAATGGTTTAATGGGCAAAAAGACCCCTGAACTTACATCGAACCGTCAAATAAGCCCCTGAACTATTATTTCAGCCAAATAAACCCCTGAACTCTTAAAAAAAGTCAAATAAGCCCTATTGCCAAGGCTAAATGCTCAAATAAGGACTAAACGTTTTAAGATTTTCTCAAAAAGGGATCAAAATACACAATTTTAACAAATTAGAAAACATGCTTAATCTTTTTTTACAAATTGGATACAATATAAGTTAATACTAATGTGTGAGGGATATATAAATTGAAAATCATACGATAATTTTATATCATATTACGTTTAATGAATTTATTTTGATTAATAGGGTTTGATTTTTAATTAACATGATAATATCATTTTTTTATCAAATTTAACGTATATATATGAGAAGCATTGGTTTTCATTTAAGGATTCCCTAATTTGTAAAAATTTGCTAAGTATGTGTTCTAATTTGTTGGAATTGTGTATTTTGATCCTTATTTGAGAAAATATTAAAACGTTTAGTCCTTATTTGAGCATTTAGCCTTGGCAACAGGGCTTATTTGGCTTTTTTTTAAGAGTTGAGGGGCTTATTTGACTGAAATAATAGTTCAGGAGCTTATTTGACGGTCCGATGTAAGTTCAGGTGCCTTTTTACCGATTAAGCCAAATAGAGTAGGTTCTTTTTTTTTTTTTTTTTTACTCATAGCTTGATCTCTCTCTTCCCTCATTATTATCCTCGATTAAAACAAGATCTGGAAATTTGAAAAGTTCAAAGTTCCATCCCATCACAGTGAGTTTTTTTAATAATTTCAAAATTTATTTCCTAAAGTACTAGTATAAGGGTGCACACATACATCTACATCAATTAGACACAAAACAAAAGAAATTTTTCTTATATACCTCAATCATTAGTCTTAATTGAGGCGAGAAGTAAATTGAGCACATTAAATATATACATGTTATAGGTTAAATTACCCTTATAATAAAGCCATTAACTATTAAAATTAAAAATAGGGTATTAGATAATTAGAAACAAATAAATTAAATATAGATGATTTAATTAAATTTAGATATAATTTAGTATAGTTTAGTCCCAATTAATAATAATTAACTAATTTAAGGGTTAATTCTAAAATTTAACATCCATTCTCTTAGGGTTTTAGAAATAAAATGTAAATATTTTATTAGCATTTATTTGAAAAAAATATTTTTTTTGAATTAAAAAAATTGAGTACTAGCAAATATAATTGAAATTCCAATATCAAAGGTCAATTCTGTCATTCAATAGTATTTAAAAGTCTAAAATAATATTTTTTATATTTAATTCCACCTTTTGTGAGGCCATTAATTGCACCCAACATAAAAACCATTTTTTCACTATTATTTTCAGCTATTTAAGGGGTATGGGTGCACCCTTTAGCTATTCTCCTTTTAATTTTTTATGTGACTTTTTTTTCCCTTTTTACTATTTTTTTTCCTTTTTAAAATTAAAAAATATGACGTAGACAATGATATTACAAGAAATACTGTAGAATGAGAAATAAATTTAAAACTATAACACCTCGGAAAATAAGTTTTGAAATTGTTATAGTACTTTTATTAAAAAAAACTCCTAGGTGTTGGATCCAAAGTGTATAGCTTTAACTTTTAGGTCCTCTTAACGGGTGTCTTGGGCACCTGTTAAAAGCATTAATTAGCTATTAATTAGCTCAAATTATGAATAATTACAACAATTAAATGATTAATAAGGACTTTTATGGGTGATAGATAGTAGTAAAAAATGCCATTTTCATGACTGAAATGCCCTTACAATTATCATTGAATTTTTTAATAGTAAAAATAATTTTTAAAAATTCTAAAACCCTAATAAATAAATATTTTAAATAGGGAGAATTACCCTAAAATAAAATTTAATGTAATTTGGGGCTAAACTTTGTGTTAGTTCTAATTAATTTACTTTAATCTATCAATTTTTAAAATTCTAAAACCTAAGAAATAAATGTTTTAAATTTGAAGCTAAACCCTAAAAATAATGTTTTTAAAATGTAATTGGGGCTAAACTTGATGTTATTATGTCTTGTAATAGAATAATCCAACTTCAATAATAAAAATTACTTCTAAAAAAACACTAGGGGTATTTCAGTCACATAAAAGAACATATTTAATTAACTTTTTTTTTATGATTGTGCAGCAGGATTCGAACTCTCATTAACCTTTAAAATAGTTAATGCATCTCTCTAATGCCCAATAATAAACCCTCATTATAATAGCCCTATTTATTTTGAAAAAAAAAAGTTTTAACCCGTTAGCTAAATCCTTAACTTTTTTATATACTGACAGAGAAAACTATGGGGCTGTTAAAGGCTTTTAAGGGCTGGGGTACCCGATTGATAAGGGAGCCCAATAATTAAAAAAATTGAAGATAATATAAACAAGTTATAATAGTCCGCGCTGGCGCTACGGACGTTCTTTATTTTAGAGTGGTGCTTGATTAACTGATTGAAATTATATAAGGGTCAAGAACAATTTTTGTTTTAGAGTGGTGCTTGATTGGTTAGTTGATTGAATTATATAAGGTTGCAATAAAAATGCAATTTAAATGGATTAGTTTTAATGCTGTCTCTTGCTATTGGCATAAATCTTTGTAAGCTAACTTTTTAGACATGCAAAATTAATAAGTTCAATGAACATGATTTTATTTGTAAGTAATAGGAAATGCAAAGAGGTAATAAAATATGTTGTTAATTGGATAATAATACTCACATTGAACGAAGGGTGGTTTTTATTCAGAAATGAACATGATTTTATTTGTAAGTAATAGGAAATGCAAAGAGGTAATAAAATATGTTGTTAATTGGATAATAATACTCACATTGAACGAAGGGTGGTTTTTATTCAGAAGGGGAAAAATATTGAACGGTCTAATTGAAGGGATGGAGACGGAGAAGAAAGAGGAAAGAGATACGAAGACGAAAACAGAGGGGAGTAATGGAAATGTTCGATTTTTTGCAAACCTGAAGATTGATCAGCATGGAGGAGTTGAAAGGACGCAGCAACTGAGTTGTTGAGAAGACAAAAGAAAACAACGAGAGAAAAATTAATTAAAAGTAACTAAGGGTTTAGGGTTTAGAAGCAATTAATTAAAAGTCTTAAATATTAATTAAAAACCATTAAGGAAGTGAAATGTATAATTACATAAAAGGGTAAAAGGAAAAGGAATAGGGGAAACTCATAGAGGGGCTTTTTAGTCACCCGAAAAGTGTGAAAAGACCAAAAAGGGCCAAAAGGAGGCACCACATTAATCCTCAATTTGGCCTTTTAGTAATTTCCTATGTAGTTAAAAATAATATATAAATATATATTAGAATTAGTCTTAAATATGTTAGGCACTGTTTTGACTTTTGATGTGTCAACAGTGACATTTAATGACAACAACTACTTCGGCCAAAAAAAAATTACAACCAAACTCCATTAATTGATCTCTCTCGAAATTGTCGTTATTATGTTATATATATATAAATCCAAGTATCACTATCAACCGCGCATTGTATCTTTTTCTATATCAGTAATCTCACAGTTAATTTGTTTTTGTCCATCTTCCAGAGCTTTCTCGCAAAGGTGGAAATGGGGACTCAAGCTGAAGAATTGAAATCCAGCTACGATTGGAAAACTGAGGTGAAGGCTTTCGATGAGTCAAAAGCAGGCGTAAAAGGACTTGTAGATGCTGGAGTTTCAAAGATCCCCCCATTGTTCAACCATAAGCTCAACAACCTCCATGACTTGTCAGTAATTTCAACCAATTCTAACTTCAAGATGCCGCTGATCAATTTCAATAGCATCGATAAAGATGCAAATATAAGAAGTAAGATGATTGATCAAGTTAGAAATGCTTGTCAGAAGTCGGGTTTGTTCCAGTTGATAAATCATGGAATTCCAACAAGCATTCTTGACGAAATGATCAAGGGGATACGTAGATTTCATGAACAAGACTTGGATAAGAAGAAAGGGTACTATACTCGAGATTATAACAACAAAAATGTGTTATATAATTCCAACTATAACCTGCATGAGGCACCTGCAGCTTGTTGGAGGGATACCTTATCTTTCGTTACAGGGGTCCATCGTCCTCCCAATCCTCAAGAACTGCCATCAACATGCAGGTATCCACTTTGAATTAATATCATAAAAATAAGAATTAATAAAGGATTAATTACTACATATATTGCTTCATTTTGTTCGAAATAACTCAATCTAAAATTATATGAATACAAAGGCAACTACGAAATTTATAGTAAAAAATTGAACTCGGTGTGAGAACTATTGTTTGAACCTGAAGCAACCTGAACCCAAAACAACCCAACTCAAAATCTATCCAACCTGCCTATTTGGCACCTCTAGTTTTGTCGTCTATTTAAAAATTAAAATCTAATAATTTAGCTAACTGCAACACACACGTGTAGTAGATCTACTACTAGTATAATACTTACTATAATAAGAATTTGAGTAATCAAGAATCAACAATACAACTGCCCGAATAGGCTATATAAATTCTATTCATGGTCTTTTTGCTAGCTAGTATAATATTTTACTTTCTGTTGTACATTGACAGAGACATCATGATCAAATACACAGACGAAATAATGAAGCTAGGGAAAAGGATATATGAAGTGCTCTCGGAGGCTCTAGGGTTGAACCCTAATCATCTTAATGACCTTGGCTGTGGCGATGACATCTTTGCTCTTTTCCATTACTACCCAGCCTGCCCAGAGCCAGAGCTAAGTATGGGTTCAACAACACATACGGATAGTGGCTTCATTACAATTCTTTTACAAGACCAAATTGGTGGCCTCCAAGTCCTCCATGAAAACCAATGGGTTGATGTTACTCCTATCCCTGGAGCTCTAGTAGTAAACGTTGGGGACCTATTACAAGTAAGTGATATATCATCTACAATTATTTTAATCCTCCAAACAGTAAATTTGTTATAAAGGTTTTATGTTCAATATATATACTCCCTCCATTCCATAATAACAGTTGTTTTAGGTGGAAGATTTTGTTCCTAATAAGTGTCTTTTTAAGAATCCTATGCAACACTAAATGCTTATTTTCCAATCTTATCCTTTTTCCATTGCTATCTAACAAAGAAACTTTTAATGAGAATAAATTATCTTAATTAAAGGGGTAAATTCGGTAATAGATATTAGTTTTGTCTTGATATCATAGATTTCTTAATATGAGGGAGTATTTAGTAGAAAAACACTGAGTAGTTCTATGTTTTATGTTTCCCTTTCACAGCTAGTCTCGAATGACATGTTTAGAAGCCCTTATCACAGGGTGTTGGCGAAAAATGAAGGGCCAAGAGTTTCAGCGGCTTGTGCATTTAGAAGTCATCGTCATCCCGAGAACAGCTCTAAACTATATGGACCAATTAAGGAATTGTTATCAATAGAAAACCCTCCCATCTACCGGGAGATCACTATCCAAGAAATTATCAAACGTAAACACTCAAAAAAGGTCGACGATCAACCACAAATCCGCAAGCTGCTGCACCAGTTTATGCTCTAATTGTTCCCCTACGTTTAATAAACAAATCGATGGTCTCATCAATTTATTTTTAAGTTATAGATATTAAAATGCTATGGTCATAATATTGCTAAGCTGAATAAATTGTGATGCCGCGCTCAAAATTAAGAATCTTGGATGGCAGCTTCCCTTATTCCTTATTATATATAACTAGTACTTTGTAAGGCATTTCATACATTATTATAGCATATATATATATAGGGGACAAATCTATCTTTGGCCCCCCTGTACAATACTTTCTATGAAAAAAAAATGGTTAATTGTCTTATTTGCTAATACATTTACTTCTCAACTACTAATTTGATTTTCTACAGCTATTTGTTGACTTTCAACGGCACAATGCTCTCTTTGTCGTCTGAATTTGTACGTTTTCTCCACTTAACTTCAAATTTTAGAGATTTTACTCCCTGAACTCTCAATTTGGACGTTACGTCACGTCAGACCAACCTGACACACTTGGCATTGTGACTACCATTTGAAAGTGACTATAATAATGGTCCCTTCAAAGGGTAAGCGTGACAGGTCACACCACATCGGACCAACCTAACACACTTGGCATTGCCATATCGACTACCATTTGAAAGTGACTAATAATATTGGGGCTCCAAATTATTATGATCAGTTAGGTGGTAAAATGCCTAAATTTAAAATTTAGGAGGTAAGCCAATTTTAACACCTTAAATTATTTAAGGATCGATTTACCTCTTCGATAATCGAAATAGCACTTGGAATTTATTTTTGGGTCAGCAATCTCTGTTTATACTCATAAATTTAATGCCTCATAGCTACGTAGGAAAAATTCCTAAATCCAAACCCATAGTTTTCTAGTTTTAGTTTCAATTTGAGTTGTAATCTACAGTTTCTATTGCTTTCTACTGAGCTCAATCTCTCATTCAACAAGAGAATGAGAGAACAATATCTTTACTTTTTGAAATAATTAAGAAATATATCAATATTAGTTGAACTTAAACAAGAGAGCTTTCTGATAGTTATTATCCTATTTAATTTGCAGGGGAAGATCAGATCAATATGATCACCAAATCAAACTGAAAAAATATGATCTTGTTTAAGTTCATATGATCCTTAATTTAAGGTGAACTTAACACAGCAGCAATATGATCACCAAATCAAACAGAAAAAATCAAAGCATCCGTAGTCCTCCTACGTCGTCACCAATGACCATCAATTCAAATAAAACCATGCCATATAATATCATATCCATTGGCAAGGGGATGCTAAATCACACAGTACAAGTTTGAAAACTAACCCTCAATTCAAAAGAGAAACCCTGAGGACTTTCTTCTGACAGCCATATGTACAATTTCCCATCTGCTGCACAACAGAACCAGGTATGGGATATTTTAAATACAATGTCTCCTTTAATTACTAAAAATTGGTTAATTATGGGTGATTTTAATTGCATAAGATACTCTCATGAGAAATTTAGCCTTACTCCTATGAACAATTCACAAGCAGGGGCGGAACTAGAAAATTTTTTTAGGGGGGCCAGACCGATGTATATATATTATACATTTTATTTCAATCCGTCAACATTTAATTATATAATATATATATATATATATACAAATATTAATATATAAATTTATGTTAAGTTAAAGATATAAAATATAACAAATGTAAGCAAACAAATTTAATGTCATGAGTTGAATCACCGTAATAATACTATAAATAAAGTAATAAAAAATTAATCCTAGAATATATTGAAATAAATTAAAGAAAACTTGAATCATTTATATATAAAAGGGAGTTAATTTGTAAGTTTTATCAAGGGGCCAAATTTTTTAAAAAAAAAAAGGACGGGGGGGGGGGCAAATTAGAAAATTAAAATCATAGGGGGCCAAAACATGTTTTAGCCATTTTGTGTGGTGGAAAAAACACACCCACAGACAAACTTTCATTGGACGGAGGGGGGGCCATGGCCCCTGCTGCCCCCCTCTCCTTCCGCTACTATTCACAAGTACAAGCTTTTGATGATTGTATTGACAATTGTAATCTCTTTGATGTTTGCACTTCTGGACCAAAATTTACCTTCTCTAACAAACATACCAACGCTACCTTTTGTCGATCAAAGATTAGATAGGGCTCTTGTGAATTCTTCTTGGTTGCAATCCTTCCCATATACCTCTATAAAAGTGTTAGTTGCTGGTGGGTCTGATCATCTTCCTTTACTTCTAAATACTAATCCCCCTTCTGATCACTCTTCAAAACCTACCCCTTTCCGGTTTGAAAATGCTTAGTCCTTGTCCTCTGATTATATAAATGTTCTTAATCAAGCTAAATTGTCTTTCTCCTTACCTATTTCCCATAATCTGCTCACTCCCCAAAAGCTTTTTTTAAGATTCCTTAGAACACTTGCAAGATAAGTGTCCATCAAGTGGGACACGTTTTGTTTTTGGGAACAAGAATAAAAAACTTAATGAATTAAGAGCAGAACTCACTGACATTCATAAAGCTTTAGAACATTCGGTTACCCCTGAACTTCTTAGAAAAGAGATTAATCTATCCCGTTTGTTTGTTAATACCCTCAAACAAGAAGAGATTTATTGGGCTCAACGTGCACACTCAAAATGGATTCAATGTGGTGATCTTAATACTAAATTTTTTCATAACTTTGTTAAAGCTCATAGAGCTAAGAATAAGATTACACAGATTCATACTCCTCTAGGCTGGATTTCTGATCCTGAAGCTATAAAAAATGAATTTGTTAATCATTTCTCAAGTTTGTATGCCTCACAACAGATAGAGCCTTTAGATCCTTATTTTGACCCTCTAATTCCCACTCTTAATGACTCTCATCTTGCTATTCTTAATGCTCCTATTAAGGAATCTGAAATTAAATCAGCCATTTTTTGCATTGGCTCTTTCAAAGCAGCTGACTCTGATGGATTCTTCTTTTCTTAAATCATTCTGGTCTAACATCAAAGATGAACTTGTCCCGGCCATTCTTTCTTTTTTCTCTATTGGTCTGTTATTACCGGAATATAATGAAACCACAATTGTGTTAATCCCCAAGGTGCCTCAACCTTCTAAAGTTACTCACTATAGACCAATTAGTTTGTGTAACATAATTTATAAAATTATTTCAAATATCATAACTGATAGGTTAAGACAGATCATTCCTGATCTTATTGGCCTTTTTCAAAATGCTTTTGTTCATGGTAGACAGATTTCTGACAATACAATCATTACTCATGAACTCTTACATTCCTTAAATAGAAAGAGAATTGGACACACAAATGAAATGGCCATTAAATTAGATTTTGAGAAAGCATATGATAGGATTGAATGGTCCTTTCTAGCACAAACTCTTAAACGACATGGTTTTCCTCCCATATGGATTAATTATGTGCTCACTTGTGTCTCAGCTGTCCAATTTAAACTTCTCATAAACGGAGAACTTTCTCAGCCTATTCTCCCTTCAAGGGGTCTACGACAAGGAGACCCAATGTCCCCTTTACTTTTCATCCTCTGTAATGAGGTTTTAATTCGTATGCTGAACTTTCAAACTCTCAATAACTCTGTCATTCCGATTAAAGCTTCCAAAAATGGCCCTCCTATCCCTTGTCTCTACTTTGCAGATGATTGTTTTATATTCTCCAGAGCAAGTTCTTCCTCTATTACAAATGTTGCTGTTGTCTTGAAGGTGTATTGCTTGGCTTCTGGTGAACTGATCAACTTTGAAAAATCCTCTGTTCTTTTCTCTCCTAATACTCCTTCCCATGTTAAACAAAATTGTTTTAACATTCTTGGCATTTCTAACAGCTCTCATAAGGACAAATACTTAGGCCTACCACTAATTGTGGGAAGAGTTACAAAAAAAAACTTTCTTTTTTCTTATTGAAAAAGCCAAACAAAAATTAGACCAGTGGTATAACTACTTCCTTTCCACTGCTCGAAAGCTCATTTTAGTTAACTCTGTCCTACAAACTTTGCCTCTTTATGCCATGTCTTCCTTCAAAATTCCTACCGGCACGATTTCTAACTTACACTCAATTGCTGGTAGATTTTTGTGGCAAAAGTCTTCTTCTTCTTCTTCCAAAACTCATCTTGTCAGTTGGAAAACTATAACCCTTCCCAAAGACCTTGGAGGATTAGATGTTAAAGATCTTCTCATAAGCAACAAAGCTTTCCTTCTTAAAATTGCTTGGCGGATTCATTCTCAACCTGATGCTTTTTAGGTTAAGGTTCTCAAAGCTAAATATTTCCCTAACTCCGCCCTCTTTGATAGCTCTAACATCTCTTCTAATGCTTCTTGGTTTTGGAGAGGACTTAACTCCATCAAAACTGATTACAAAGAAGGACTTTCTTGGCTTATTCACATAGGTAGTCAATTAAACTTCGGGTATGACCCTTGGTTTTTTGGTTCTACCCTTGCATCTCAAATTGATATGGTTCCATCTAATTTAGAAAGCCTTACTGTTAAAGATGTCATTGACCAACAGAACAATAACTGGCATTTATCTTCTATACAACAACACCTCTCGCCTTATCTTTGTGCCAAAATTCTTTCCATTCCCATCTCTTCTATCAGGAATGAAGATATATGCTTGTGGGGTCCAAGTGATTCGGTTTCTTTCACCGTAAAAGACACCTACATGTGGTTATACTTTAGATATAATTCACCCCAGCTCCCTGATTTACCTTGGAAATCTATTTGGAATTCTAAGTGTCTCCGAAGAGTTAAAATCTTCCTCTGGCTCTTAGCTCATGGCAACCTGCCTACTGCCTCTCTTTTAAATAATAGAAATATTATTCCTTCAAACTTATGTAATAGCTGTGGACAAATTGAGGATATTCCACACTTATTCAAGCTTTGTTCTACTTACAAATCTTTGTTTCAGGGCAATTTCAGCTTCTGGGACCCTTCCTCCTGCAACATTTCTTTGTTTTTTCACAGATGGAAGAATACTCCCTTGGCCATGGAGTCTGTTTCTCCCATTCCTTATATAACTTTTTTTGTTTTCTATCTTTGGTTCATTTGGAAGAGTAGGAATGCTTCCCTCTTTTCAAATGAACCAACTGATCTCAATTCAATTCTTTATAAGACAAATATATATGGCAAGAACTTTCTACTCTCATCAACCCCAAGTTCTGTTCAGGTTAATCACATTCAGGTTTCTTGGCAAGCTCCACCTCTACAATGGGTCAAAATTAATACTGATGGTGCATCATCAGGAAATCCTGGTTGGGCGGGGGCTGGTGGGGTGTTTAGAGATCATAACAGGATGTTTGTTGCAGCTTTTTCTTGTTTTGTTGGTTTTACTACTAACAATTATACTGAACTTTATGCAGTTAAAGAAGGATTACTACTGGCAAAAAAATGGGGACTTAATAACATTTTTATTGAAACTGACTCATCCTTTGTTGCTTCTGCTTTTTCCAGGAGGACAGTGAGACAACCTCGGCTGCTGCTGCTGCTGTTTAAGGAATGCCTGGCCCTTATCCCCTCTTTTGATCATGTATATATTGTTCACTGCTAGAGGGAGGCAAATCAAGTGGCTGATAAACTAGCGCGAGATGCGATGGAACACAAGAGAAGACAAAAAATTTATCACTCGCTTCCTGACTATCTTTTGGATGTATATACAGCTGATGTACAAGCTAGGTCTTTTGGTAGGAAGTCAGTCACTCATATTAGTCCTCATCTACAGAGGACCTTTTTTATGTAAATATAAGTAACCCTTTTTGTAACCTCCCTCTTTCATATATAATATAAATATCTTTTATGAGCAAAAAAAAATTTCAAAAGAGAAACCATTCCACTGACAAGCGCAAGGCTTCAGCAGCAGACTAATTACTGGAAAAACAGAGCAGCTGCAGCAAGAAAAACACAAAATACATAGGGACAAACTTTGCTTATAAAGTGTATATCTCAATGAAATCCTTACATCCATATTTCAAGGTATAGATTCTAAGATTACCTTGTTAACACAATTCTGGAAACCAATTCCAATTCCAATTCCTTCAAAAGGTAATTCAAGCTAAAGCATTACTTCATAACAATAAATATTTTTAAAGATTGATAGGGATCAAAGTTTTTTCGTAAGTGGAAACCTCAACAAGATCTCTAAATCTGTAATTACTGTCTAGAGTTGTTGGTCGTTAACCAACAAATTCCCCATCACAGAATCTACAAGCACCTCTTTAACATCATTCCAAAACCCAATAACTCTCAATAAACGTCCGTGGTTAATAGCTTTGTTTCGCCCATCTTCGTTCGACACCCAAACCTCATCATTACCATTACTACTCCACAACGAGAGACGATCCTCATTAGGAGAATACATCGTTTGGCCAATCTATGAATTGAAAAGTTTCATCCCCAATGTGAAATGCAAGGAGTTTAAGGACATTGTTGTCGATGACTAATGGAGCCCAATAATGATCACCATTTGCACTACAAGTACCAAATTCACCTTCAGTTGAAATGCTGCTCAGGTATTGACAAATGAAACATGATCTTAGACCACTAGATAAATAAACCTATTAATTGATAGTTAGACATAATTATTGGTTAATAGGATGGATTAAGGTTGCTAGAATTTAATGGGCCTTCCACTAGTTTAAGATATCGACGTATAGTTAAGTTTCTGGTTAGATACGATTTTGTAGCTCGACGGAGTGCACAATTAATTAGGAGCAATCCCATTGAATCCTCACTAAATTCTTATCATCTTAATTAGTTCAACCCCTAAATAGGTGAAACTCCAACTCCTAGTGTTCATTCACTTGGTAACTCCAATTTAATTAGTAATTAGCTTAAGTTGGCATAATTCTAGTTTAATTAGCAAATTTACTTTACATTTGCACAACTACCAATCAATTCTTGTTTATTTCACATGTACATGACTAATTTTGACATACTTGATTGTTAATATGTGTCCTCGTTGTAGACACCCAATTTAGGATTGAGAATAAATTATAAGGTGAAACTTAGTAATGGGTTTGAGCTTAAAATTTGGATAGTTAAAATTGGGTCAAATTCATTAATCAAACTTTCGAAACCCAAATTGAATCTTGGTTTCCTCTTTGGGTTGTAAGTCAATTTCATTCGGGTCAATTGATTGTTGAGCTCTTTCTTTCTCTTCTTTATTTTTAGCTTTTCATTTTGGGCTTGTCACTCTTTTATTTTCTAGTTGGGCAGAATCCTTCTCTTTGGACCATTGGGACCATTAGCTTCTGAACTCTTGCTCCTTAAACTTTCTTCCTTTCGGGACCTTAACATTTTAATGTGTTGCTTTGGGTTGTCCTTTCTTATTTATCTTTAGGCCAGTTTACTTAAATCCATTTGAGCTTTAGAAGTCCAAGTCCGGTTGAAAAGTAAAGAGAGGAAAAGTAAAATGGATTTTAATTCTTTTAATTCCTCTTTACAATTTTTACATCGGGGTAAATAAAAAAAAACTTTGCCTAAGCTACATGCTACGTGGCTTCTTGTCATGGCTTCTTAGTCTTTAATTTTGCCTTCCCTTCATTTCCTTGCCACTTGGACAAACAAGGCAAAAAGATTAGTAGAATTGGCAGCAAATAATCGCAAGAAGACAAAGGCAAGCAAAGGTTAACAGGTTGCTACTTGCCGACCAAGTCTCAACAAAGCCAGATTTTGTCTCCAAAAAATATATGCTGTAAACAGAGGCACAGTAACTACAATGCATTCCCAAATGATCACCAACAGATTAGGACACCATAAAATCAATAGGAAAGAGAGTACATTCAAGATAAGCATTCAACAAAGGGCAGAGTTAGAGCAGCAGCAGATTATTACAGTGGCAGAGGGTGGCGATCACAAGCTCACCTAAGGCAAGCACATGCCTGCACAAGCCTATAACGAATCAAAAGTAAGTAAAATTCCAGAGCACCACAACACCAGTGGGAAAAGCCACATCAGCCCAACAGCTAAGCAAACATGGAAAGAGAATATAATCGGGCAGAGCTATGTGCAAGTACATGATCAAATTATACTTCACCAGAATGAAATCCTCACCATTCACATGACATAATTAACACCAGAAACAATATCAAGGGACATCAGCCAACAGTCATCACTCACCAGCTAACTCAACCATGCCACATGCACACACAATACAACAGCACACAAATGAGCCACCTCAGCTATCTAAAGCCAATAAAAAGACCCACAAAAGCCAGCTCAGATTCAGAAAGGACACTAATTTCTCAACCTAAGCCGTTGGATCAAAACAAGAGAAAGCCATGGCCTTGTATATAAGGCAACAGTGGCTTAAAACCCAGGGGGTCCGGAAGGTAGAGAGAGTCTGCTCTTTGCTGAGCCAACTGTTATATCAAGCGTTCTTGAGAGTTATCAAACTTCTCAAGTGACAGGGCAATAACATTAAGAGCTTTCCATAGGTTCACATCATTCAACTTAAGAGGGGAGTCAGCTTCCTCATCTCTCAGTCCAGTAGATCCAAGTGGACTCTGGCTTGAGGAGTCTTGAGGTTTTTTGTCTCCTCCCTTAGGTGGCATAGCTAAGTGGTAAAAGTGCGAGAAGAGTAAATAGAAAGAAAGCCTTCAAACGTTGAGATGGGAAGACAGGATGTTGTGTCCCAACTAGAACGTGGAAGGAGCCATCAGTGTGGACCTCCTAGAGGTGGGCACTTTCGACTAGAGAGAGAGAGAGAGAGTCGGGGATCGCCAACTAGCGAGAGAAAGTAAGAGGAAAATCAAGAGAGATGGGCAAGATGCTTCTTGGAGACCCCTTGGGTAGGAAGTCAAACCTCGTTGAGTCCCACCATGAGTGCCAAAAAGAGATGTTGGTGCGGTCGAAGTGGGACGGTCACCAAAAAATCTTAAAAGCAACGTCGGGGCTCAAAAAGAAAGGTCCCACCGGGCGTGCCAAAAAGAGATGTTGCACCGAAAATCTCTTTGGAGAGTTTCTGCGAAAACTACTTAATAACAGCATAGGGGCGTGCCAGTCAATTTGCTGAAATTGACAAAGAGAGCGTAAACAACAAGATCTGGTGCAAAACGCAGCAGATTAAAAGATCAGAGCGATTTGTGGGGACTGGATCAAAGTCACAACGGAGCATTTAAATCATTGGATCCACAAGAATAAGACTTCCTAAACAAGAACGCTTCAAGAGCGAAGATTGATTGAGATTAAAACTGAAACAGGGGGAAAAGAGCAAGTTGATTGCTGTCTTTTTTAAAATAAACAAGAGATTAATGTTTTTACGTCCGGAGACGAGATTGAACAAGGAAAAAATAAAGAACAAGTAAGAACTCGTGATGAACAAGAGTAAAAAGGCGCGGAGCCTGAAAGAAAACTGCGCTAGGCAAGTTTGTAAGATGAGTGATTTCTGTGAGTTATGAGAACTGCCTCTGAAGCTCTGGAACTGGTTCCTTTATATAGGGGGTGGCATGAGCCTAAAATCTGGTGGGTTTTACTTGCTGAGGAAGTCGAACTCTTCTGATTGGTTGGAGGAAACTTCAAGGAAGTTGCAGTGAAGTTTCCTTCTCCTTCTGATTGCTGTAGCAGGTGATAGGAGGGTGAGGAGAGGAGGATGAGGCGTCCCTCATAGCATGGTAGGCGAATTCCCCCTCATGGTACCTAGGTAGCATGAGGCACTAGATAACATCTGTTGTATCAGGTGTAGTCTCTGTTACCTCCAATGGGCTGAAATCACTTAATTGGCTAAGAGGTGACCCTGGGTCTTGGAACTAAACACCCTAGCCACGAAATTACTCATACTTAGCCATATTTAGCTCTTAAAATCATAAAAATATCCTTTAATTAAGAACCATGGCTAAACCGGGGTGATAAAGCCACTTTGTCCTTAACTGAAAAGAATGCAAAAGTTGCAAACGAGCTCGGATTGAACCCAAAATTCACCAGTAGGGTTCGCATATCAACCATAGACCATGGTAAAAATCTTGGATTGATCTGAGCCTTCCTTCATAGCAAACTGGACTTCACACCTCAAACTGTCCTTAAATGAAAAACTAGCATAAGTTTTTCATTCTAAGTCTGATCGAGACGAAACTTTGCCAAGGGACTTAGATTCTCACCACAAGACTATGGAAAAAATTCTATGTAAAACCGAGCTCTCCTTCATGGTGAACTAGGTTTCTCTCCCTAAATTGTCCTTAAATGAAAAACTAGCATAAGTTTTTCATTCTAAATCCAATGAAGCTAATTTTCCACAGTAGGCTTAGATTATCTCCATAAATCTATGGGAAAAAATATAAGTAAAACCGAACTCTCTTACATAGAGAAGTTGGTTTGTCACCCCAAACTGTCATTAACTGAAAAACTAGCATAAGTTTTTCATCCTAAGTCTGTTTGAGATGAAATTTAGTCAGGATGACCTATGTGACCCAAGGATCATCATGGTAAAACCCCCTGTTGGAGCCGCACCCCTTAGCTAGCTCAATTTCCTTGATCTCGCCTTTTTGTCCTTAAATGAACAAAATGCAAATTTGCCCCCCAGGGGGAGTACTACTAGCTGGGCGGCCTGATCACTATACTAGGGTGATCACGTATGAGGGGTGTGAGAGATAAAATCCCACGCCTCCCTTAGTTCAATGAGTTTTTCACTTGCTGACAAACTCTTGCCCTCTGCCTCCTCAATGCAAGGGGTGAGGAGACTGCTTTCTATGACTAGGGCGGCCTTCCCTGGGTATGGGAAAGACTTAGATTATTTTATTCCATAATAATTTCTCCAACCTGCATGGTCAGGTAGCATACAACTCTCTTCCTTACTCTCTGTCTGCACTATCAGGCTGCAGTATCTAAGGAAGTTGCTCCCTTGGGGCCTGTTATACCACACCCATAGGCAGGGGCGGCATTCATGGAGAAAATAATTATTATTATTCCAAAAATAATTATTATTTATTAATTTAATTATTAATTTTGGCCCTTATCTAATTAATTGTAAGATTTTCCTAATTCTGATAGAATCAGGGTGGTGCAGAAACTAAGTTTCATCAAGATTTTTGATTAAATCCTGACCACTAATCTTAATTTACTTTATGCAATGACCAATTTACCCTCAATTGTCAATTGAGGTATAAACAGAGGTGAAAAACAGTTTTTTATTTCCAAATGCAACGTCAAACCAGACCTTAGTCTGGTGATAAAGTATTGGACATTAATTTTAATGATTAAGGTTCAATCCCTAACAAGTTAAGTTTGACTTTTTTTTTTTCTTTTGTTTGTTATATCAATATTCCATTATTCCTAGCTACTTTGAGTATCTTTATGTTAGTTGTTAGATTCGACAGACGGCTTAAAATGGCATGGTTGTATATTCTGAACATTGCTTTCAGCTTGCAACGTACTACTACATCATTATGCAGAGTCGTCGTCCAAGTTCAAAGCATGATTTTTGTCAAAGAAAGAGATATCCAATTTGTTGGGCAACCACAAGCAGTAATTGTTATTGGTGACAGCCATGTTGTTTGGGTGACAAGTGTCCCCTATCATAGCAATTATGTGACTCTATGGTATGACTAGGATAATTTTATTATCAAAAAGCAATTTTAATTTTGAATTCTTCTTCGTTTTATTAAGCACATGAAAAACCCTCAAATCCTGCCACGACTTGAACCCCATACAACTTTGCTGCACTTTTCTGCATTCCTAATTAACCCCACTTGTCATTAGCTCATGGGCTGTCTGTAACGTGTCAACCCATAATCTAATTGGTTGTTGCTTCCAACATAAAAATAATATGATTATTATGATGACTTGGCAATCAATCAAACCTTGCCTGCCATACCATTATATATTTTGCCCATAAACCTTAAATTCCTCCCATCATTTATCATTTGCAAAATTCTCTTCAATCTTTTCAGGTTCAACTTTTGCACAACATGGAGTGGTCTCCTCAAGATGCCATGAAAGCTTATTTGCAGACTCTTCATCTTGTAAGTATAATATTTTCATCTCACTAATCACAATAACTCTATGTTTTATGATTTGGGTTTTAATTATAAGTAATATATATTAATTTCATGTATGATATTATATTTTATGCAGAACAAGGTCGTGAGTTATGGCGATAACCGGCTTGAAACAAGAAAATCATCAGTAATAGAGCCCAAATGCATGGAGTTGATATCAGCTTTGGCTGCTGGAAAACGAGCTAAATTGATAGTGGAAATCACAACGCAAGGGATTACTCCATTAACAGTTGCACTTGGAGTGGCAGCAAAGCAAAGTGGAGGTCAACTTATTTGCATTGTGGTTGGCAATGGCAAGGGCAAGGGCAAACGTAATTATTACTATAATTACTCCATCAAAGCCAAAGCTCTTGAACATGCGATCAAGTTAGTGGTGGCTGGAAATCCTTGTGAGTTTCTCATGCAATTGAAGAAGATTGATTTCGCAGTAATCGATTGCAAGTTCGAAGATTACTTGAAATTGTTTACGAATCTTGATGTCAACCTAACTTCGTCTACGGTAATAGTTCGTAATGTTGATCAATATCAAAGAAATAAAGGTGGAACGGTTTCGTATGGTCAAGCTGTTAAGAGAAGCAAAGGAATTGGATCTGTAACTCTTCCTATTGGAGATGGAATTGAGTTGACAAGAATTGGATCCTCCTCCACTTTTAGTCGTGGTAGGAGGAGACACAGGAGATTTCATGTCACTTTTGAGAATTGATCAATGTTTTTATTTTTTTCATATTTTTTTTTTTAAAAAAAGACAAAAATCGAGGATAGATAAATTGTATATGATAGTTACTATAGCTACGTACGTACTTAATTAGTTCATTTCATGCTTGTTAATTTGAAATCAGCATGATAATTGGGTCACCCGCTCAAGGACTCAAGGACTCAAGGACTCAAGGACTCAAGCTCAAGACCGCCGATGTCGAGACAACATAATCACGCTTATAATTACTATTATTGGCAGAACTGTTCTTTTTTCTTTTTAATGTGATTTGTTAATATTTCTCTTACGAGAAAAATTTAAACATGCATGTCAGATGTCCAAAAGTGATAATCCCTAATTGCCTTGCCTATTGTTGAAGAAAATAGTTTCAAAGACTTACAAATATAAAGGATCTTTAGATTAGATTAAGGGACTTCGAGTGTTGGAATCACAATTTAATCAATACAATGTAGTATTGGATAATAATTTTTATAATTTGAACATAAAAAATCATTTGATACATTGCATTGATTAAAAAAATCGTACAATACAATATTTTATGTATAAACAAAAACCATCACTAAACACAATTTAAGTGTATTAAGATAATTTTACTATACTTTAATACAACCACCATATATTAAAACTTTTTTTAATTAAATTTGGAACAGGTTTAGAAAATTTTTTTTTTCTTTTAATTGCAACCAATCAATACATTTCATTTCATTTAATAAAGCCTAAGGGTGACACTGACAAGGTTCGGATTGTGGCATAAAATATTTGATATTGGGAGGGAATTCGAAGAATGCTTTTAGCTCTGGGACTACGACTCCAGCTTTTCAGGTACTTCAATTCCATCTTCAGTTCTTCTGTATAGTCTTACTCTTCCTCAAAATGAATGCTGCACAAAATCGCGTCCTTTATTTTTATTATTAATTAATGTTATTTTTGGTTGGTAATTTTTGCAGTATTCCAATTATCTGTTCTTGCTATTTATATATATAAATAAATGATTGATCTGGGAATATCGTGGTTAATTTCTAGTTAGTTTGATTGCAATTTTGGGTTTTACCCAGGAATGCACACCAGCTGTTCGATTAAAGTCGTTTATGCATTTTATTTATAGATTTATGGTTTTTCAATTTCATAATAAGTGTTCTTCAGATGATAAAAAAGTTATGGGGAAAACTGAGAATTAACATTTTTAGTCATGGGTTTCCCTGGTTCTAGATTGATTCTTTTTGGAACTAGACAATTTATCTTTTGATGTTGTTTTTCTCATCTCAAGTCACCTGACATGTCATGTCTCATTTTTATATGAATAGCATTCGATATCAAAATTGTTTAAGGCATGTTAAAATTCTCATTGATTTAATTAGGTGTTGTGTTCAATTTCAGTCTCTGGCTTAGAAATGATCAACATTGTTCCATTCATGTCAGAGCGGCCTTCTTGTCTATTAGATGTGATGACAACCTAACCTTTGGTTGCTATCTTCAAAAGAAGTATCCATTTTATAGAGTTCATCTTCACAGTATGATATCCCTTTTATGCATTTATATTCTTCATTTACAAAATCAAGCTACTTATCAATCATGATGCTTATTATCAATTGTTTTGCTCCTCCGCGTTGTGCATCATGTTTCGGCATTGTCTGTGTGATTTCCTGACTGGTTCGATTGCCATATTCCTTGGCCTGTCCATCTAATGCTGATGCCTGATCGCCATTTGCATGTTATTCTGAAGTTTCTTCCTCTGTAATAAATGATTGCTTTAGAATGTCTTGAATCTAAAAGTGTTTGTTTTTCCTTAACTAGTCTTGTCAAGATAATGGTATTCTGTCTAGTTATTCTTCTTGTTGTATATCTGCTGTGTTTGATAGCACTTGTCTGATGGGTTTTGGACACAGTTCAGAAATATTTTGTTCTAACTACTTATAGAGCAGATTTTAGAGAGATGTCCAGTGCTTAATTCATTCATAAGAGGCAATGGGTGCTTCCAAAGGGCAAAGGCTTTCTGGGATGCAGAAGCAAGTGCTCAGTCTATACAGAGGATTTTTGCGAGCAGCTCGTTCCAAGCCTACTGAAGATCGACGCCAGATTGAATCAGTTGTCTCGGCTGAGTTCCGCCGCAATTCCAAGCAAATTGATCGGAAGAATTTCCTTTATATTGAATATTTGCTTCGGCGTGGTAAGAAGCAACTTGATCAGCTAAAGAACCCTGATACTATGGGGATATCGTCTTTGAATGTCAGTCCATCTCAAAATAACAATGCTAAGACCTGAACTTCTTCGTATGTAGTATTTTCCATTTTATATTCGTTAGAGTATCATATTTTCTGAAAAAGGGAAAGAGAAATTTGTTTGATCATTCTTTAAATACACTGATGATGCTTTTGATTGGATTCTTGCTTCTATGTTGTTGTACTTGATGCTGGCAAGGCTAAAGCCCGTAATTTGAGAGTAATAAAATGTTCCCTTCAAGGGGTTAGTCTGATTTTTCTTGATTCATTTATTCATATATTACAAAATATATAAGAGATTGTGCTGCCATTTCGCGTCACTTTTTTCTTAAAAGGTTCTTTATTTGCATCTCTTTGGATGTGAAGAAATGTTTATCCAGTCTGCACTTCATTGCGGTTTTGCCTCTATTTTTCTGTCTCTCCTTAATTTTTCTCACCTATTTCCCTTCCATCCACTTTCTTTCCCTCCTACCTTTGTTAACTCACTTTATCCATCAAGATCAAGAAGAACTACTGGAGGTTAAGAATAAATATTACCCCTCTGCATTCTCTAATATATCATAAGTTATGAGATTTCGACACAACTAAATATGTTAAAACCCAGATTGATGCCAACTAACAAAGAACAGAAGAAAAAAGAAATTATATCAATGACTTTTTGTGCACCTAAAAACAGCGAGAACTTATAATAGTTACAGTTAGTAAACAAGATTATTCAGTTTATACACACTATGTACACTTGCTGTGCTTATAAGAAAACCGTTGTGTCAAGGCCACCGAAATTCATTAGAGTGAATCGAATCGGCCCACATGCCTGTATCTCATTTTATGTACATCTTTGTTTCCAATGCAGCGTATCCATGTCCTTATGCAATAAACCATAAATTCTCCAATGTGCATACCTTTTACTGTAATTCTTGAGCCCCCTAGTATAAAAGTTGCGTGTTAACTGTCTAAAATACGATACTTTGGCCCAATATGCAGCAACATGAGACGCATCATTAAGGTACATTGCATAACTTGATGACCAGCTCAGCTTGCACTTTAAATCTAGTTTAGAGCCAGAAAGGGTATAATTATGTTGCCACTCAAGACTTCTTCATAAAACTCCTAGCTTTCCTTGAGAAGTTTCTCACCATATTTCTGTCAGAGAATGTCAATGGAAGTTCTTCATCAGTGATCTCTCTTTGATCAGACCAGCCTGTAGAAACACTCTCATCTTTTGACCTGTCTCCATTAGATTCGACATAAGAGTTGGGATCTTCTGGTATATCTCGATATAAATGTTTTAGAATGAACAGTGCAGTATCACAATCTCTCCAATAGTTTCTGTTCAACAAGGTTTACCAATTAAAATGAGAATAAAATAAATACAATTAATCTTGATGAAAACTAAGGCATTATTACACATAGGGTTCAAGCTATTAAACCATTACAATTATTCTTACATACATTAGAAGAGGATAAAATATGAAATTTACACATTTTCTAGGAGCTTACCTCTGATGCTGCAAGACACCAAAGTTTAATTATTTTATTTCATTTCTCAAATAATGCTTTTTACTTTCCAGTTCTTATTAGAAAAACCAGTTTGTTATCATGTCAATAACAAGTATTAATGATTCCAAACTCAAAATGCTATCGTGGCTTTATACTGTAATTTATTGCTAAAGATTCAGGAATCTTACGTATGCGATCCAATGGCTTGTAGATATGGATGTTCAAATGTTTTATCCTGCAGAGAAAACAAAGACTCAAAAAGCAGAAATCCGAAACATAAGCCAGCAAGTTATGATAATTATACAGAGCAAACATCTTTGGCTTTCATTGAAGGAAAAACAACAAACTATCCATCTTTTCCTTTAATAATATAAAAGCTCCTAGAAATTTTGGTCCTTGAGTTTTAAATTGTCACTATTCTATCCCTCATAATATCTGTTAGGAAAGATTCCTCAAAGATATATTCACTTCTTCATCCAACACAAAGTTATTAGGTTTTTCAACTCGATATTGCTCAATCAACATTTAATCAATAGTGGCAAGAGACAGGGGAAGGCAATGAGTAACTCTACCAAAGTGCCTCATTCTCAAATACCATCATATCTATTGACCGGCTATTATGGCTGGAGCTCTATATAGACTTCTGTGAGTGCCAGATAACTAGATCCTCATGGTATAAAATAACTGATAAAATAAAACAAGCAAGCAATTTCTAGCTAAATAAAGCAGCAAGGAATTCAGGGCAAATCTCATTTTCACAGGTTTACATCACAGAGTTAGGGGAACCAAAAAGATGAAACTAAAATAGCATCAGACTGTATGAATACGCACTTGAAGTACATGATCTATCCGCCCAGCTTCACTTCCAGTTAACCTCTCAATCATTAGAGAACCATATGACCTCTCTTCTTTTTCTTCCACTTCCTCGACTCCTGTTGTAATAAGAATAAACAAATAAAGAAAAGGAGATTTAAAAGTATAAATCAAACAATAGAGCTAATATTTTTAGGTCACCAATCATTTCTGATAGAGGCACAAAGGTAAAATGGCCACACGTATTCAGTCTTCCTTTGTGTACATAACAAGGAATCTAAAACAAAAAGTGATACAAAAAAAACTATAGACAAACTCCTGATTACCTTCTTGGTTGTCAGTGTTTCTTGATTGGCAAACTGAGAGCACTTTGATCTGCTCAAAAAAAAGTATATAATCTTACAAGTTAGCAACTCCAGAAACTAAACACTTAAAAATAAATCATGATGCAATTTGCGACTATGAACCAAATGAGACTCAAAGTTTGGAAAATTTACAATAATTGAACTATCAAAAGCCAAAATAATTCAACATGTCTCTGAATTAAAGAAAATTCAAGGCAACTGAGTACACAAATGGAACCACTATGTTCCCCATGTATATATACTAACAGTTTAGAACTTCAGTATGACCAGAAACCAAGCACTTGAAAGTTTAAGAGCGCCCACCCTTACAGAGCTGAAATGATCCATTACTGCCTGTGAGCGAGCAGCTAAATCTTCCGTGAATTCCTACGCAAACAACACATATCAAAGGTTGAGAAGGGATAAAGGCAGAAAAGAGGAAAAGCGGGGTAGGGCAGACAGGTAAAGAGATGAAAAATTTATAGATGCATGAAAGAAAGGGTGAATACAAGAAAGAGGGAAAACATTATTCATGCATATATCAAATGCCTTACTTGGAATCCAATATGCAGCCTTCTTCCACCTTTGTGGTAAGGGATAATGACAGGACGTTTTGTGATGTATTCTTTACAAACAAGAGGTTCTACTCTGCATAAAAGTACAACACAGTTCTTTAAGGACAGATTAGAATTGAAACCAAAACAGAAGAAAAATAAATGGACCATGTCCTCAATGAAAGGATGGCAAGGGGCAGATGCAAATGTTCTGAATTCTTATGGGGGAATTGTTTTGGGGGAGGGGGGAACGTGTCAGTTCAGCCTGTTTACATGGGCTAATCTGAAGTCATCAAATATAAATTTCTACAAACTTGACATTCTCTGATCCAATGAAGAATAGAGAATGCGCAGCAGCCTAACACTAACCTATATGCTACAGGATCAAATGGGTGGAAAATGTTGAACATTTGACGACAAGCTGGCATCTCTTCACTAACATTTTCCTCATCCCAATAATCTTGCCCTTTGCCTATCATTACCAAAAACAAAAATATACTTAGCAGTTGAAGCATGTAAAGGAAAAAAACATGGTTGAGGGTAGAAAATAAGGAAGATATAATCAAGAAACAAAAATAATATTAGCAATGTTAGAAACATGATATTCGGTCTTGAAGATTTTACTTAAACAGGAGATATGAGGGAAGCATCATGAACCAAAATGTAAGTAGTATACTAGCTAGTTATGCTTATAAAAAACAACAAAAATTGTGGAACACTAGGAGATCATAGTTTAATGACACTTTTAACTAAAATATTGGCCATAGTCGATAAGAGAATAAAGTGAAATACGCAGCAAAAGATAAAGTGAATTATTCATTAAAATGTTCATATATTACTACTCCATAACAAATTTGAGGGAGAGATTCACCAGCCAATGGCATCCATCCTTTCATTATTAGGGTAAATAAATATATATATATATATATATATATATAAGCACCAAACTTGTATGAAGTAGGAAAAAAAAATAGAAAAAGTGAAAAACGTTAAAAACTTTTACATGCACCAATATTTGAAGCAAATCAAAGATACCCAACATTCAAGCATTACCAATTCCAATACGGATATTGCGCAGGGCAAGGAAGACTCCTAGAGGTGATCCCACTGCAAAGAAAGTGTCAACCTGATATTATGACAGCTGAACTGAATCAGTAACAAAATTCATAAAATGCTAAACGCAGGTCATGTAAAGACTATAATATATCTACTATCGACCTATTCCTCTTCCCAGAAGTAATGCTTGTTTTTGTATATTATATTTGTTGAGAGAGAGAGAGAGAGAAGAAATGTACTAGTATATCTTAAACAGAAGCTAATCTATCACAACAAGACAATAAATTTATTTTAATGAAAGAGGAAAAAAAAAACTTTATTTTTTTTATCATACCTTGAATTCAAGCTTTGTGTATCTGATAAAGGGGGTAAAGCTCTTTGCTGTATCATCAAATTTCTGCAAGGTTTGTGGTTTTCGCATAAGCATCTCCTTGTTTTCTGTTATACAAGACAACAAAACAAAGTAAGAATCTCCTCCATATGAATGAACTGGATAAATATCAAGTATAGGATATCCTTGAAAAACATACCACCAGTATCCTCACTGTTACGTGATTCCAGTTCTGCAATTTTTGCCTTTAGGGAATTAATCTGAAGCAGGGAAACTTTCATTATAAGATCAAAATCCAAGAAATCCAGGGAAAACATGCATTGTTAGGTGCTTATTCATGTGCTTATATAGTACACACAGGTACAAAGATATCCCTGTATCTGTATGCATAAGCATGTGTATTTTCAAGCTTTTATATGTATATATTGAAAATCCTACCTCTTCCCTAAGCATTTTGATTGCTTCATCCTCATCTCTGGCTTCTTCACTCTCATCCTCCGATGCCTTCTCTGGAAGACCAGCTGAGACAACAACGTTTACATCTGAAGCTTTACCTACCCCGCCCTCCTCAAGCTGAAGGGTTTCACTTGAATCATTATGCAATTGATGCAACTTCTCCTCACAGCTTTTCTGGGTAGAGTCGTCAGAAAGCAGATTAACTTCTGACAATAAGGATTTATCTTCAATATTTCCTTCCTCAATCACCAATGGAATCGGCCGTGAAACTGTCATATCTTCATCAGGACAATTCAATGGGTCCTTGGTCATTATAGTGGAGTTCTGTTCCTCTATATTAGCCAAAGAGCTGCACTTGGAAAATTGGTTAGGAGAGATGCCTAAATCTTTTGCTTGTTTCTCATATATCCCCTCCATTGGAAATGGACAGGTGAGATTCTCTTGATGGCAGAGGATGTCATAGGAGAGGACACTTCCCAAAGAATGACCATATATGGAAACCTAAACAGAATAGTTTCATAATTACAAATGCATTAGACGCGACCATTAAGACAATAGTTATGTAGCTTAATGAACATACAATAAATACTCATTCAGCCACTCACATACCTTTCCATCATAACCTGGATTCCGTTTCAGAAACTTTAAATATAGCCGATTTAACTGGTTTGAAACCTGTAGGAAAAGAATTGCAGTTCAATTTGGCTTCAAAATTAAATATTATTCTTAGGCAATTTAAGATCCCTATTTTGAAAGGAGTGCACCAAAGCTGCAGGAAGTTTAGACATAGAAATTCAAAATAGAAATACACTGTTTAAAAAATATTTTGGAATAAAAAAAAATGTGAGATGGCCTAAAATTGTATGTATCTTTCTACAAAATATTCGTAACAGAAACCATTAACATAGCAGTCCTAACTCCTAAAGCCACACCTATTAACTCCAGGAAATTAATGCATCACGCACATGCTAAATCTAAAAGATCTCCCAACCATCCTCCCTGCACATCAATAATTTGCTCGAAAGTATACCCTAAAATAAATCTTTAATGTTAGCCTGAACCTATACCAGCAGCAAAATTACTCCTCCATAATCTTAAAACATGTAGTTTCTTGAAAGCTTAGCACAAATTTCTTATCTGGATGCGTAAAGCTTCTCCAACTCTCGTAGAGATAATTAAAAATATGCTAAAAGAGAATAGTTTACAAATATATTTCCCATGCTTACATCTGAAATTATCAATGAACAATCTTGCACTTTTTCATCTAAGAGGCCTTAAAATATTCTGGTAATACATAAAAATGTAGGAATGCAAAAGATACATTTAACCTTATTTTTATCCATACACTGCTACTTCATCATGATAACCAAAAAAATACACAGATCATTTAGATATAGTAGTTCTTAACAAAACTACACTCATCTCATTTGGATATTTGAATGTTAGACATGTCAATAAAGTAACATTTTGGGTGAGAAACAATTACAAGTTCATGTAGTCACTTTTCATAAAATCTTGAAACACTTCAGTTTACCAAATGACCTAAAGCTCAAGAAATAAGCAAGCAATGCATTACAATGACATATTACTGAGTTTGATTTATAATTTTCCTGCAATTTCTCCACTATTTACGGCTATATCTAATGAAACTAAAAAGAAGTATTTTTAAGTAATCATCATGAAGACAGAAAAGTTATAACTGAAAGGAAGAACAAACATTATAATAGCAAGAGGAATACCGAGTCGATAATACTCTGACAGTATATGGGACTCATGTAGTACAACACATCATGGGCAGTAGCACTCAGCATAACACGCAAGCCCCGCACTCCATCTAGAGTGATTTTCTCTACTGCAGCTTCACCACTGAGCTTCAATCCCTTTCTCCACTGAAACACCAATATGAGGTGCATAAGAAAATAAACCAGAAAGAAAAATGAGAAACAGAACCAGAAAAAATAACCTTATAAGAAAAGTTAATGCTTCATTAGACTACAGTATATTGCAAATATGTGTCAGGATGAGGAACTAGGAATTTTTTTTCTTAAATATCCACTTCCATGGCTTCCACATTTAATTTAAGATACACGTGGTAACGAGCATCTACACTGGCAGCCTGAATAATTGTTCCAAATACAACCCAATATACTTCATTTTTTTGATACATACCCAATATACTTCATAAGTTGAATAGTTGTACCAGAAATTAACCGAACCTAAATAATAACCCAAGTGCCAAACTTGAGAACAATTTATTACCTGACATGGAATGTAAAGGACTCTCTGAGCGCCACGTTGATGTGAAGTCAGGTGTTGCTCAGCAAGGCTTGCTGTGATATGGCGAAAATTGCCAACATCATCAACCAAATTAGATTTCTCCAACCTTTGACCAATACCATGAACCATAAAGACCAAGTGTCGAACAGGAACCTATATCAAATATAAACAGTCATATAATCCACCACTAAACAGACAGAGAGGTGTATGGCGCTGCACCTTGACAAGACTGAGTAGACTAGCTACAAAGATCCCTGCTTATTGCTGGTGTAATATATATAGGCAGCGAAAAGATAAAATCCTTGACTTCCTTTAACTGAAACTTTGTTCAATAAAAGCATTTTCCCTCAGTCAAATTTGTACTTTTGGATAAATATTATGAAATTTCTTTTATTTATAAATTTTTATATCAGAAAGCATAAGTAAAAAGAATAATATATATCTTATAAGATCATACTAGTAAGACCCACGGAAAACTGTAACCAGCAAAAATGAATTAAAGCATACCTGAGAACAATAATCATCCATTTCTTCCTCCTTTCTTTGACGTAATTCATCCTACGCAAGCCAATTGTATGTGTTAAATTCTAGTTTAATGACAGGTTAAACAACAAAATCCACTTTCAGGCCTCCACACACACGTAACTTCCATGTTAGCATATCTACTGTCAAAGCAGATTGTTTGTCACTGTTAAAACAAGAGAGGGAACAGGAAGAAAACCTGGGTTGGTTTGGCGAACTGAGATGAGGAGTAACCACGTCTTAACTTGATTCCATTTCCACCAAAACTAATAATAGTAGAAAAACCAGAAGCATCAACATTGAGCCAAGCCTCCCAAGTATCATCCTCTCCAGTAAATAGCGCATGCAGTCCCTGCATTCAGTGTTGCACCTCATGTCCATAGGCACTACTATATATTCAAATTGAGTAAATAGAGCATCCCTTTCCAGAAAAATATATACATACAGGGGTAGAGCCTTGCAAATCAACTCGAGCTGCAAAAAGTCCTGATGGTTGAAATTTTCTCCGATGCCACACCTGTAACCAAGTCAACTTCATCAGCAATTCTAATTATATTATTATAAAAAAAGCTAAAAGGAAAAAAAAAATAATGATTCTTACACCCAATTCAATTACAAGGAAAGAAATAGATAATAAATTAACAGGTCAAAACAAGCACAGAATAAGAAAATGAAGATGACAGCAAAAGTGTGTGCATGACACTCAAATTATATGGGCCTAGCAGGCAATGAAGAGACTTAGGAGCTGCATTAGGATAGACAACGAAAACCCAGGTACACCAAATAATATTGTGGCAAACCTGGCTACGATATGCAATCTCTAACTGTTCAGCTACGTCTTCACGAAGTGGAAGCCAATCTAGGCCCCCTTTACGAGCAAACCAATGACCTCTTAGAACACGCCGATTTTCTCCATTCCAGTAAACAGGGAAACAGTGTCTCTGAACTAAATCTACCTGCATTAAAACAAATCACCTCGGTTACAAAGGAAATACCAGACTTGAAAACTTAGTGCTTGATAATGACCAGAAAATATGTCTAGAATTCTCTAGGAATATCACAAGAACAAGATAATTACTGTGACAACAATGACCTGAGGATGAGACACATCCTCATCCTCATGCAAAAGATGGTAAAAGCTGCTAACATTGTAACTTAGGAGGCATACCATACAGTTCAAAAATTCCAAACCTGTCAAATATGGGGTAATATCTACATAAAAACATGCAACATATCAAAGAATGCAACTAATGCATATACTGTCAATCATTTTGCACCTAACAATTAAATGGCTTAACAATGAGCACTACTATCGTAGGCTTAGTTGGTACACTAGTTCGGATTGTGGAATGAAATGATGTGGTTAAATGTTGGGGGGGAGGAGAGGAGGGGGGGGGGGGGGGGGGGGCTGGGGCTGCGTAGGTCAGCACCCAAACCCATCTACACAGCCAAGCCAAGCTGTTCAATCAACACTATTCATCTTATTTTATTTTGACATTTTCTTCTTCTTTATCCCATTTATTTCGTGCTTTTTTCCCTACATATCTTCCCCACATGTTGCCATGTTCTCTCTCCTTGCAAAAGATGGAAGCACTGATCTGTGTCTTGCTGATCGTGAAATTTTGGCACTAATATCTTGCTTATACTCTTAAAATTCCGGGTCTCCAATTGTAGGGGTCCAGATCGAGTACCATGCAATCCAGGGCCGCAAGACATCACTAATTGGATCATGATTCCGACAGGAAGAAGCAAACATGTTAACCATGTGCATGACCCTTCCATTATGAAATTTCAAACACAGTCGAACAAATTTTCAAAAAGAAACAACTGATAATCCTACTCATCCAACAACACACATGCAGATGTGAATTAACACAGAATTGGTGTGAGCATGCTCACCAACATGGATAAATACCCCAGATAACGGAAAAAATGGCCCACGAGGACACACATGCAATGGGAAATTAAAATGTCAATCGTCCAATTGCTTTCTATTACAAGTAGTAGAAGAGAGGGGAAAGAAGATATAATAAATGCAAAGGAAAAAGTTCAATTATTCATACTTGAGTTCAGTACTAAGTATAAATCCAACCTTGACTAGAAGCAACAAGTAAACAAGCAATAAAGTCAAATGCCTTCTAAAATATATGAAGCCCCCCTTCTCAACAAATAATTTATGAAACTGGAATATAAAATAAAATAAAACAAATACTTGGTTACTTATGATTTTCTCCAAAGTATGACAAGCAAATATCTGAATAGATGGGAAAGCCGGAAACTTGAACAAGAGTGAAATACCTCATAGAGCCCTCCCTTTACGGGGACACCAACCCTCTCTTCTTCAACTGCATACAGTTGGGCTGCTGGAGAATTGATTGAAGAAGTTGAATCCTGTCCCATGTCCAACTTCTTGCAAGAACTACTTTGTCCTCTTGGACCTTCACTGCATTCAGCATACTCTTTCCACCAACTAGATAGTAACTCTTCTTCTCTCTGTCAAAACATATTCAACAAACTATTGGCTGGACATAATAAAAGTCACCACCTAATAACTACATAAGAAAGCACATTATATAGGGGTAAGAAGTCAAGGCTACATCAAAAACTTTTCAGGTATTTCCCAAATGGATCAGGCTAAAAAGGTAGAACATGACAGTAATCAAAATCAATTGGACAAAATCCATGTTGTCTCTATTGTATTTTGCTTTTCCCATTTCGATGGTTGACATTACGATATGTCATACTAAATTATTTTAATTCCATTCCAAGTCAGTCAAATGGAAAATTACTTCTAGCCTAGAAAATATTTATTCAATCCTCTTCTTTCAATAGAGCCAATACCTAACAGACAGACAGAGTATTCTGTGATTATTCAGCCAACTAACCTGATCTATTATTTCAGTAAAACACTAAAATTTGCATGGAGTTGACAAATCATGAATAGGAGGATAGAACCTTAGATAAATACCAAAAATTAATCAAGACTAAGCAAGAGGTCTAGCAACCAAGATGACTATGCAACAGAAGCTTAATCATGCAACACAAATAAAAGTTCAGAAAGAGAACCTGCAAGAAAGATGCCTCTATTGCAAGTGAATCCCTCATCCCAAAACGAAAATAGTCACCCTTTCCTACTATCTCGGTTCGAGGAATTGAGGCAGCTAGCTCTGTAGAAACCAAATGGGAGGAGAAAAAGAAAAAGAAAAGTCAACTAGAATTTAATCAAGCTCTCAATTTCCCCCAACAGCAGCTAATTGTGGGGCTAGTGAGAGGGAAGGGGTTTGGGCATTGCTTAAGGTATTAAGCCAATTTGTTTCATTCATCACTCAAATGAGAAATAACAGCAGGTGCTACATCAATTTGCAAAACTCAAGAGAGGATAAAATTTAAAGTAACACATTTAATTATATAGGTGTTCTGACAAAATTATGTATAGGTGCAATACCAGTTCCAGAAAATAAATATCCACTTTATCACATTCTGATCAATAATACCAAGAATAGCAGCCCGAGCACAAGAAAACAAATATATATATATAACCCAAAAGAGGAATATCTACTTCAAAGCAAATCAAGAGAAAATCTCCTTGCAGGATAAAAACAAATAACAATATTGAACACAAAAGTGTGAGTCTTAATGAACAGCAGCACACAGTAACCTCTTCTCTCCTCTTCCTTGAGCCGATATAAAGACAGGGCAATCCTATCCTGTTCCAACTAACATGTTTTGTCTCTATTACTGATTTCAATAAATCGAAAGCAACTGGTAATACACATTCGAGTCACTAGATGTGAAAACATAGCTCTATCTTGAGTCTTGACAAGTTTCTTTAAATCACAGTCATCCTTTGAACCATGCATAACCTCTGCATCATTCACCTCAACCATGATTGAAAACAGATGTACCATTCACTTCATGGGGTTATAACATCAAAAACTCCTCTGCATAACTACATTCTTCATAACTTCATTACAGAATTGGTACACATCTTTATCTCACCAGAAATCAGGGTAAAGAATTTATATTTATATTCTGTAAGACATTGAACTCCATTAAGAAATTTAGACTAAATAATAGATGTTTTCAAACACCATTCAGAAGCCCTTCCACTGCTTCAATTTCACAATACTCTGCCCTAGTTCTTTTCAGCTGGTAAAGGAGATTCAAGAAAATAAATAAATGTCCATTCCTTAAGCAGCTATATCTTCCTTTGATAACTCAGTCAACATATTATCCTCATCAAGAAGTTGATTAAACTTTTTTGAGCACCAGAAATTTGAATAAATTACACAGTTTATCAAAAGAAAAACATGGTGAGACCAAAAAGAAAGAACATGTACTGCCCCTTCAAGTTCTGCAAAATTCTAACAAAGAAAGCAATTGTTCCAATTTTCAGCTTGCTAAGCACAACTTGTGGCCTTTCACTATCTCAACTTCTAGCTCGGTAATTCCTGGCTTCCTACACTTCCTTAAGTGCACATACATTTAAAAGACCACTAAGATACACTGTGATACAATTATAGAAATCCTCTTTCAGTGTTTTCAATGCATCAGACTATGTAGCTAAGACACCTCCTTGATAACACAATCAAATGAGAATAGAACAGAAACTAAGAATAACGTACTAAAACTAGACTTTGAAAATTCAGCAGAAACTAACCATTTTCGGCCAACGGGACCTTGCAAAAGTACCAGCGGACATCACCGCCATCGGAAGGACTCCTTGTCTGCGCAAGATACTTCTGACGACCCTTACAATGCTCTATCACATCCTCTAATCGAGCAATGTTATACGGCGTGTTTTTCAACAAATCGGGTGATGTTTCTTCCACAACCATGCGGTTCACTGCCGAATCCGCCATCTAAACAAACACAGGCAAATGCAATTCGGAATTCAGCTTTCCCCACAACAAGGCTAAAATTTAAAACCCAAAGCTAAACGATGCATCTTGATAAGATTAACAATTATCAAATAACCCAAATCAAAGTTGATAAAAACTTTTTGAAAAAATTACCTTTTTAATATTGATTTCTTCTTCAGAATTTGTCAATATTCATGCAGGAGAAACATGGGGAATCAAGCAAAATTTAGAACCCAAACTCTCTTTTCGATTTCTTAATCTGGCCGAAGTGTTGGTTTTCAAAGACTCTGCTCCTCTTGGTGTTTGTGAAAGAAATTTTTCTTTTTTCTGTTGGAAAAGAGCGAAAGAAACGAACAAAAGTAACCGAAAAGTTTCTCAGTAAGTATCTTTATGTTAATAAAGAATATTCTAAAGATGTTGCAAAATTGAAGACTTTGAATGGCAGTTGGGTTAAATGAATGTCTGGTAGAATAAGAAGAAGAAGAAGAGGAAGAAGAAAGACGAAGCTTGAACAAAAGGAAGAACAACCAAAAAGAGGCTCTTGAAATTCTAGTAGTACTTTCTTTTTTTTCCTTTTTTTTATTTCTCATTTTTTCCATTTGTTTGTTGGTTTTAACAGAGAATTATAACTTTGCTTGGAACTTGGGATAATCTGGAGAGTATGACCTGTTGGTGAGTTTTGAGTTTTGACACGCACGCCCCCAGACCAGACCTAAACTTTTCTATTATTAAATTAATTAAAATTAAAATACCGGCAAAAAATATTAAAATTAAAATATTTTTTACTTTATATTTTTGCTTCTTTTTTTTGGCATCATATATTTTTGCTTCTTTGAGTTTGACCTTTTTGATAGTTTTGCACCTACTGGCCAATATAAAAAAAAAAAATGTGCAGCTAATTGCTCAAATAGGATGCAACATTGGTTCATTGCCTCAATTTGATAGTTAACCTTTTAATTCGGTCAATTTAGGGTCGAGCGAGTTTATTTCTCAAGAAATTTTGGTACAATCCTAAATTGGTAGTGGTATGAGAAGAACAGTACCATCCAATCATGAACAATGATAGATTAGAATTACACTCGAATTTATTTATTTTTTTCGTATGGAATCCCTAATATTCGATAATCGATAAGTTTAGTGGGTCTTAACATGTAGAGTTAAGTCGCATCAAACCTGAAATGAGGGAAGTTCTCCCAAAACCGACTCTAACCGATTTATGATATCAAGTTTAGAGGCATTTTTCTTATCTAAAAGCCCTTTTTCCAAAGGTTTGATTGTTTATCACTTAAAAACTACTTCACCCACAATTTCGTACCAATTAGAAAGTATAAACATTTAAAATGGAACGAGTATTATTTTGCATTTCGTCCACTTTTTTTCTTCCTTGGCTCGAACTTAAATGAATGTTGGATCAAGTTAATTGGAATCTCTTTGCTGTTTGAGTATAAGCTATGAGTCTTGTTGTATTAAGAAGAGAATGCGAAAATAAGAAGGCAAAAAAAAAAAAAGTGTAAACTTCAGCGCTCCCGTTGTGGTACTCCCACTTTTGGATGTGACGCTCCCAATGATTTCTGACCATTGGATTCAATATCTAATTTCCTTACCGTCCGATACAATAAGTTTTAACTTGCTAAACTGGTTTTAAAAACCTTTTGGACCGAATTCGTATGTGGTTGTTCTCGTGATAGATTTTTACACCTTTTTTATTCCACCCGTTGATATCAACAAAATTTTTTTCTTAAGATTTTATATGTCGTATATTTTCCCCAATTTCTATCTCCAATTTTTTTCTTAAGTTTTTGACATTCAATTCGTATATTTTCCCCAAAATATACAACGTACAAAAACTTAAGAAAAAAATTTTGTTGATATCAATGGGTGGAAAAAAAAGGTGTAAAAATCTATTACGAGGACAACCACATACGAATTCAGTCCAAAAGGTTTTTAAAACCTATTTAGAAAGTTAAAACTTATTGTATCGGACGGTAAGGAAATTAGATATTGAATCCAATGGTCAGAAATCGTTGGACGTGACGATATTGAATCCAATGGTCAGAAATCGTTGGGAGCGTCACGTCCAAAAGTGGGAGTACCACAACAGGAACGCTGAAGTCTACACAAAAAAAAAAAAAAAGACATAAAAATGGAAGAATGAGAAGCGTATTTTTGGCTGCCATATAAAATTGAACAAATAAATTGCACGTATCTTACAAATCGATTTTAGTCACTTATATTCACATCTTGCAATCGTATTGATTTAAGGAAGAGAATCATATGAAAATACTACCTACAACAATGTTGTTAATGGACAATAACAGATTCCCAAGTTGTGAACATTGTTTTTTTAACTCAAGGAACCCAGGGGTCGAGTATACAATCGTGCGGAAGATACAGAAATTTCTCCATCAAAGGAGCTGCCAGTCATCCTCATTAGGGTTGCCAACCGCGTCACCCATAGGCACTACACCAAAAGAATCATCCTCTCTAACCTCACCAGAGTCAGCCAAAGTATCGCCATGGCGAACGGGCTTAACAAAACAATGAGTTTTAGCAACAGTGAATAATGGAGCACCATTCGATCCATCAGCTAGTTTGGATGCCCGAAGACAAAAATCATCAAAATCATCTGCCAAAAGAATAGAATAGAAAGGGAAAGTTCATTTCATGAATAAGTATCCTGGTCCAAAACCTAAAAAAGTAGAGTTTCTGCCAACAAGATCAACAAGCAAACCTTTGTCTCGACAAAAAAATCCAATTGCCAGGGACGGATCAATTGACTCCAAAGGAATGTGTCGTATAATACTGGATCATACAGGATACCACGAAATATAAGAAGAAAATGATTAAACAATGTGAAACTTATAAGTTAGTTAATGACAGCAAGCGACTTACTCGCAATGATAGGATGAAGTATCAGCCTCCAGGTTATCAAGACTGAGATTAGCTACCTGATAAAAACATTCAACGTCACTACAACTATCATGAAGTCCTAAGTTTAACAGAGTGAGTCATAAATAAGATCCAATCAAACATCAAAACTCAAAAGAACATTTGAATATGTACATGCTATAAGCTTGAGACATAATTTGACTATTGTATTGTGACTGAAAAAGGCTCCAAGTTGGAAAAAACGAATTTCAAAAGTTCCATAAGATATTACTATTGACAAAATGTTATTTGCAAATGTTGAGTGTTAACTGTAGAGAGTTAAAATGTCTAAGACATGACGCTGAAGAGTTAAGAATGAGTTTAAGTAACTATATTTAAGATGTACCGAAAAAAATGAAATGGAATTACTAACATTTACCATGCAACTCCCCAATTTACATAATAACTTGTTTACTGCTATGACCTCTGACATAGATTGGCACTATAACTACTATTCCCATAACAAAATCTTGTTGAAGAGGCAAGGTTCAACACTAAACCAAACAAGTGAAAGAAGCAATAAGTCTACATACTTGCATTGCATCTAAGAGAATGTGAGAACATAGCATATAGAAATTAATGAATTTACCGGCTGAACTTCATGTGGATCAAGGTAGAACGCATTTTCTTCTTGAACACCAACAATGTAAGTTGAAGCACCAGGTTTCCCACCCAAAATGCCAAGACACTGAGGAAACATGAATGTGGCTTGCAATGAAGGGATGTACCTGATAAATTTATGAAATTTCAAGTGATTAGAATATATGGCAGAAACCAAGTTCATAATTGATTACTATAATGCTACTTATTTCTTTGAAAACAAAAGCTGGGTACTATTAACTGAATCTTTTAAGTATGGTACATTAAAGTAATGATAAACATTTTAATTTAACCTTTTTTTTTTTGCATACAATACAATTATTAGGAGTTCGTCCAACCAAACGTTTTGAATAGGGATAAATGTACACAACCATGGGAGCAAATACTGAAGAGTAAAATCTTAAATAATAAATTAACAAAAATAGTATATTGGATAGCAAACCTAAATACTCAAACTCACAAAAATTACAATTAACAATAAAATTAGTTAATACTGTAAAACTTATAGTCATTCTAAAATAAACAAAAGTAACATATAATAGCTACCACTAATCAAACCAAAAATAACTAAACATTAACATAACCATTTTGAATGTCAGTATTAGAAATGATAAAACAAGCCACCTATTTTTAAATGATCAAGAATCAATTCCAGCTGAAATGTCTTTGTCTTAGCATACATTTTTTTTTTCTTTGCCCATCCAAAGATATGCTCTTATTCTTTCATTGGCTCCACTTGATTTTCTCTGATGAAAGAAATTTCACTAAAATCAATGTAGCCATCATGTGGGCAAATTATAGCCTGAGAAACAATGACCACGCTATGACAAATTGACCTCAAATTGACTCAATGCTGTTGCCTGAGATTTTAAAGATGCCCAAATTGATCAGTTCACATCAATCGGGTTCTAGGTGAAGTCCACCTTCTCATTGCAAATATATCCATGAAGTATGCAATAACACACAATAGAGCAAGTCAATTCAACTTTAGCAATCACAGTTGCTAGGTCTTCGAGATCCGGAATATTTCAGCATGCAGAACTGAAGGAAAGTTCAGTAACCAGAAAACTAAAAGACGCAAAGATGATGATTGATTCATTAATTTGCATCAATTGAGTGTAAGAAAGTCTGTCTTCTCCTAAGTGGATCTATGCCACATGCAATAACACTTAACAGAGGAGGTTCTCAACATAGCAGTCAAGGTGTTTGGTCCTAGAGATTGCAGACTAGTACAGGAAACACCAAAGAAAGAGATTTCTCAGTAACCAGAAAGCTAATGAATATAAAGATGATAGATTAGCATCAGGTCTGGTGACTATACCAATCATAAAGTGATAAAACTATATAACTAAGAAACTAATCAGAAAATAACAAACCTGGGATTTACTTTGTAGAGTCCAAGAACCAAGGGTACAAGTAAGAGAATAGGTGTCCAGTCAGCCTGGCCTCGTGAAAATTCAAAACAATGTCTAGAAGCATCTTCAATGCAAACAACTGGAGCACCTCCTCTCTCACCATCTTCGTCACCAGAAACAACATAAACCGCCATGGGAAGTGACTGGTGTTCAAGGTCATTTTCCTCCCTCTTACACCGCGCAAGAGACTCCCATGAACGACACATGGCATATGGGCCTACCCATGACCCAGCAGCAAGCCCATATATCTTTCCAGCTTGAAGAAGATTGTGAATTGAGAAAGCTGTGTCCTTAGAATCACCAAACTGATGCAAGATCTCAATATATGCCTGGTCAAATGGCTGCATAGGCAGAAAGGCATCAGAGACCAGAACAATTTACTTTTGGAACTATCAGAGTCTAATTTTCATATGAGTTTGACAACAGAAGTAAGACCAGGCATTCAAACAACCTTTTGCAAAGGTTTTCGCCAAGATCTCCCCAACCGATGAAAAAGCAATGCCTGCAATGGAAGGAAACCAATACGTGAACTAGCTAAAAGAAATGCAAGAAAGTCGGTTTTCATCATACCAAAGTCTCCTACTACTTGTTTAAACATGCTCAATGCAAATATTAAATTGAATGAAAATATACCTGCGCCACAAGCATCTGGCTACTTCGAAGCATGCAACCCCAGCCCAAGTCACTCGTAATTTTTGTGTCTTCAATAGCATCAAAACCTGTAATTTAATATAACTTAGAAATAGGGTCATCAAACAGCAATATAAGGAGCAAAACTTCATGATCAAAGACCTTTACGATATGTCATCAGTATTCTTGACGAAAAATCTTGTTTGAATGCAGCCAATCCATTGCCAGCACCCACATCTCCAGATGACGAGGACGTCTCAGGCGAAATTTTATAGCATACACCTAGAAGCCATATGTCGCTAGTTGAGCTAGTAAGTCCAACCTTACTCGGCCCTAAAACACGCTCGTGAATTCTCCTCATTGAACCGCCGGAGACAACTCTCTTCACAGCTGATGTCCACCCATAGTTTCTAGAAGAATGCAATGCCTTCTTTCCAGAACCCGCTGCCGCCACTGACGACGACGAATCACTATATGTGTCAAAGATTGAGAAAGCAGAAGCAAAGAAGTTTGACCACAGAGAACTCTTGGACAACTTAGAGTCACTAGGGCTTGGCTCTGGCTCTGGCTCTGGTTCTGATTCAATAGCACTTTTACAAGAAGAAGAAGAGCATTTTAGAGCAACATTCCTCTCATGGAAACCCTTCATAAATTTTTAAAAGAGAAGAAATACACCTGAGACATAAATTCCAACACCTGATTAAATTTCTATCAAATTTACCCCGTTGCAAATCGAATCTCATGATCCAAAAACACAGACCATTCGAGATCAAATTCAAAAAATCAAAGGAACTCTACAGGTTGGTTGCAGAAAAAAACAGGTGAAATTGAAATCAAAGATAAAAAGAAACTGAAAGTAGTAATCTCAACTCCTAAAATTTTGGACACGCTTGAAAGAAAGTGAGAAGGAAAATCAGAAAACGACATCATTTTAGAGAATGCAAGATACAAATAAAAAGAAATTATAAGATTATTCCTTTACCTAAGGTGCATATTAACAAGAAATTGCATGGTAAAATTCTTCTCTATTTTCCCCGAAATCAAAATAAAGTCAGAGAACCTAATTAAAATTATCAGAAAACTTCCAAAGAGATGAATTCCCAAAGAAAACTATAACTTTAACAAGAAAACTTCAAACAGTCTATATGTTCACTTCTTACTCAAATCTGAAGAAAGATCCCAAAAGCAATGAAATCATAGATGGAGAGCAACACTGAAATGATAAGGTAAAAATTGAAAGGAAAAATTACCTCTTAGAAGATCGGAAACCGAAGCTGAAGCTGCAAGAGAGAAGACAGGAAGCGCAAGAAACCGTGGAAGGAGTAGACGAAGAGGCAGTGCCTGTTGCGGATGAAGTGGAGGAGGAGGAGGAGGAGGAGCAAGAGCGACGGTGGTCGTAGCGCCAATTGGAAAAAATAAATTCTGGAGAGAAAGGAAAACTAGAATCGGAGAAAGCGTCTGAAATAAATTCTGGGGAACGGAAAAAATTTCTCGGTGATTAGAAATTAAATCATTCTATCGGTGACAAACAGAGAATTTAATACACACGAGTGGACCGGGTTTTGTTTCTTCCGTGTGTATATGGGAATAGAATAAGAGAGTTTTCTATTTCCACGGATTCGAGTTCGAGCCAAACATTGGAATGAAATGACCATTCATTAGGATAGATCATGGAAATGGAAATGGAATGGTCATTTCGGTAAAACCAAACATGACTCGTTTTAATTTTTTTATTTTAGCCCTTAAATAAAGCAATTAAATTTTATTCAAGTTTATCATATGCTTTCGTAATTTGAGGGACATTTCTTATTTTAATTGTTTATATGCTATTTTTCTTTTGATTTTAGCATCTTAAGCAATAAAATTTCATTCAAGTTTCTTAAAATCCGATTTGAGGGACCTTTCTTACTTCCCAATTTCTTTTAATTTTTATAATTTTTTATAGATTATGGATTATTACTTTTTTTCCTTTTTTTTTGAGAATAGATTATTACTATATATATATATATATATATATATATCTTTGGAAAAACAAATTAAGTATAATTAAGAGATAGCATTAGTACCTTAAAAATTAGCATTAGTACTAAAATAAAATACAATTACAAGTTAGTCATGTTAGCGTATCTTTCAAATAAGTTATACAAGTTGATCGGTCCGCATTGGCGCGTCGAATATTTTTTGTTATAGGTTTTGTTATTATTGTTTGAATGTAGAAAGATTTCGTTTCAAAAATTTTTAATTTTATTAGTATTTTATGTATCTGTGAAGTAGTTTGCCAATTAAATAGATCTCAATTTTCTATATATATATAACTTATTAATGGTGGTTGAGTTTTATAGCTGTTTGTAAAATTCATTTTTTGTTGATAAAATCGTAGCTTGTAATCCATTTCTTATTCTCGAATATTAACCTTTGCTATTTTTTTTTTAGAAATCAAGTAAAGACTTGAATTATGATATAAAGAGAGTTACACAACGCATGGAGCCAGAGCTCCATACCAAACTAAGTATGCACCCTCATCATAGTTTAGATGGGCAATTTTATGAGCAAAATCATTAATAGAACGACTAATATGATTAAAATTACAAGAAGAGAAAGAAGTAACCATCTCCAGGATTTCTTGAATCAGACAGTAACCTTGCCATGTTGAAGTAGGTCCTTTTGTTATTTCGTTAACTGCTCTGAGGTAATCACTTTCCACAATACAGTGCTGGATATTACAGTTTTTCGCAATCAACAGACCAAAATGAATAGCAAAAATTTCTGCATGAAGAACATCAATCACATATGGAATTCGCTTAAAGGCCGAACAGACAACTTCACCAGATGAATTTCTAATTACGATCCCAAGTCTTGTTGTCTTAGTTGAAGCCGAATAAGCTGCATCTGTATTCAGTTTGACATTAGTACCAATAGGAGGTGACCAAACTGCTAGAATTCTTGTTCTCAAGGATGGCCGATTGCTTGCTGGGATAGCAGAATCAAATTCAACAGCTCGATTTACCAGAACTGATGGTAATAAGCATTTCTGATTAAAAAGACAATTATTCCGATTGGACCAAAGCATCCATAGGACAATGAAAACTCTTTGCAGGCATTTCAATGCTCGGGCTTTGGAGAAAAGATTAGACCAAAGATCATTCCCTTGCAAATTCTCAATGAATTCATTAAGCCAAGGGCAACATAAACTCCAAACTGAGAGGCTAAAAGGACAGAGGAAGAAAGTGTGGATCAATGAATCCTCTTCTCCAGCACATACATCACAGGTCAGTTCAATATCTATTCCTCTGTTTCTTAAAATCTGTTTACCTGGAATTATTCCCATACCAGTCTCCAAATGAAGTATTTCTCTTTCGGTTGAACCTCATTATGCCAAATAATTCTCCAAATCTCAGAACGGTTCTCAATTGATGGATTCTCTCTGCCAAGCAATTTTCTAGCAACAAAATATCCAGACTTTACAGAATACATTCCCACATTTGAATAATTTCAAATGGGTTTATCATCCTGGTAAGTCACAAGCAGTGGAAGTGATAAGATATGATCTACATCCTCTCCAATAAAAAGCTCTTCCAAAAGTGGTATATTCCATTGTCAGTTAGGAGTAATCAAATCTGACATATACAAAAGTTGAACTAATACTCCTGGATTCGGTGTAGGCAGAAAATTTGGAGCTTTATTGAGCCACTTATCATTCCATACATCAATTTTGAGGCCGAAACCTATCCTCCAGTGGGCACCTTCAATCAAAACCTGTCTTCCAACTATCAAACTTCTCCACAGAAAAGAGAGGTTATTTCCCAATGAGGCCCTCATGAAATTAGAATTATTGAAATATTTGGCTTTCAAAATTCTAAAACATAATGAGTTCTCACTATGAATCAATCTCCAGCATTATTTTCCTAATAAAGCTAGATTGAATGCTTCTAAGTCTCGGAAACCAAGTCCACCATCTAACTTAGATATGCATAGAGAACGCCACTCTTTCCAATGGATTTTACTGTACTCCGATGTGTCACCCCACCAATACCTTGCAATGATCATACCTAGCTCATGTAGGAACGTTTTTGGAAATCTGAAAACGCTCATGAGATATTGTGGTATTGATTGTGCAATGGACTGAATAAGGACTGTTTTTCCTGCTATTGATAAGAACTTCCCATTCCAACTTCAAATACAGGCAATTAGTCTTTCTTTCACCAACTGCAGTTCCCTCTTTTTGGATCGTCCAACCATAATAGGCAATCCAAGATATTTTTCTGAAGCCAATGAACGAGTAGTATTCAAGTGGCTTAAGATATCTTGTTTCACACTATTAGGTACATTGTTACTGAATAAAAACAACTGATTTCTCAATGTTGATCTGTTGCCTTGATGCTTTCTGAAAACGATTAAGAATATTAAGGATCGAATCAAAATGAGCCCTCGATGCTCTCAAGAAAAGTAGGTTGTCATCTGCGAAGAACAGATGTGAAACTTGAGGAGCATGTGAAGACACTCTAACACCTTGAATCAAATCATCTTGTTGTGCTTGTTGTAGTAAAGAAATCAACCATTCCATACATAAAAGAAATAAGTTTGGAGATAATGGGTCTCCCTGTCTGATTCCTCTTGATGGATAGATGATTTCATCCTGTTCACCATTGATATTCACTAAGTAAGAGACACTACAGACACACATCATAATCTGAGAAATCCATTGCTCTGAAAAACCCATGCCCCTCATCACTTCTTCTAAAAATCTCCATTCAACTCTATCATATGCTTTGCTTAAATCTAATTTCAAAGCAATATGATAAGTTGTTCCTTGTCTTCTGCTGGACATGTTATGGACTGTTTCGAAAGCTATGATGGAATTATAAAATATCTGACGGCCTGGGACAAATGCACTTTGTGTTTCACTGATAATTTGAGGAAGGACTTCTTTCGATTTGTTGGTAATAGCCTTTGCAATAATTTTCATAATGATATTACAAAGACTAATGGGGCGGAAATCTTTCACTGTGAGAGGATTAGGGATCTTTGAAATAAAGATAATACATGTATGGTTAATGTTAGGGAATGACGTTCCTTGGTTAAGAAAAGAAAGCGCCAAAAGGGTTACCTCATCTCCTACTATGTCCCAATAATGTTTATAGAAGCAAGGATTCATCCCATCGGGTCCTGGTGATTTTTGCTGGATTTCATCTGAAAAGCAGCCTTTTGAATCTCTTCCTCTATGTAATTTCGGTCTAATAAGACTCCCATTTCAGTAGTAATTCTTCTTCCAATCAATCGAACTACATCAACAATATCTCCTTCTGAGGGATTTTCGGATGAGAAAATAGAATGATAATAATTATGAATTATCCTTTTTCATACTTTCTTTATCCGAAACAAAATTCCCCTCATCATCATTTAATCCGGTGATGATATTCCTTTTCTTCCTCTGGCTAGCAACTGCATGAAAGTATTTGGAATTTCTGTCTCCATCTTTGAGCCAAAAAGCCTTCGAACGTTGTCTCCATAACGTCTCTTCTTGCTTATATAAAGAATTGAGTTAAAGTTGACAGATTGAAAGATTTGGTGTAGATGCACCCAATTGAGCAACTAGAATTTCACCCTCAAATTCTTTCCTCTTCTTCACAATATTGGCTCGAACATTCCCAAAAACTTCATGGTCCCATTTAGTCAACATCCTTCCACAATTTGCAATTCTATCACATATATCTCTACAAGAATGATCATTCCATGCAGAAAAGATAACCTCCCTTACTCCATCATGTTCAATCCAGATATTGTCAAACCGAAAATTCTTTTGAGCAATAAATTGCTCACATTCTTTATCTAGCACATGGAGGATAATTAGTAAGTGGTCTGAAACCGATGTAATTAAGTGTTCTTCATAAGAAAATTTGAACAAATCCAGCCAATTCTCAGTCACCAAGCATCGATCCAGTCTCTCAAAAATAAATTCTCCATTTTGTTTTCTGCACCAAGTCATCTAGGGTCCAGTGTAAGGGAGTTCTTTCAATTCACAATTGTCAACCATATTTCGAAAGTTCTCCATTTGATAGAATGGTGGATTGGCCCTCCAATCTTCTCCGAAGCATAAAGTATCTTATTGAATTCTCCGTAGATCCAAGAGAGTGTAGAGTTGGTTTCAATGAATTCAATAATTGCCAAGTAGATCTTTTGTTGTTAGTAACTGTTTGGCCATATATTCCAGTGAATCTCCAAGTAACATCACCTATGGATTTTACTTCAACATTAATATGAGAAGATGAATATGAGAGAAGGGAAATTTCAATTTCAAATGACCAAAGAAGTGCTAGACCTCCTGCTCGTCCCATGCAATCAACAGCAAAGCATTGATCAAATCTCAATTTTGATCGTATCAGCTTCATTTCTGCCTTCTTTCTCTCTGTCTCTATTAAAAATACTATATAAGGATTATTATTCCTGATTAATTCCATCAGGATATGAACTGATCGGGGTGCTACCAAACCCCGATAGTTCCATATTAGTATTTTCATTGCTAGTTGATAGAGGGGCTGGATTGCCCCGTTTCTATCACTAGAGTATCTCTAGCACCATCTATCGATCTTTTAGCTTCAAATTGAACTTCATCATCAACCACTTTGGATCCTCCTTGAACTCTCTTTGCTCCACTTGAATTAGAACAGATAGAGTGTTTCAAATTTGAATTTGGTTTTGGGGAAAGGCGTGGGGTTCTTTTCCAGGAGCATGTTCTTTTGGCTTTGTTGTTTTTGTTATTAGAGGTTGTTGCAAAGGTGAAGTCTTTGATAAAGCAGTTATCTGGATCAGGGATATTTGAAATTGGTGACGTTTCTTCAGTTACATCAGCAAGGAAGTTACTTTCAACCAAATTATTTGAAATTGCGGCAACAGTTTTTTGCAGTTCAATATCTTTAGCCAAGTTTTCAAGGTCAGTTACTCGATCATGAGGAAACTCCGCCACGTCAGCATCTTCAAAAGTTCTGGGAGAAACAGATGGAGCAACTTGATTTCAGCCATAGATCCCAACTTTCTCAGCCCTGTCTTGTGATTGAAAATTCTGTCCAGAACCTGCATGTTGATTAAAAGGTGAAATAGGGAATTCATCTGCAATAGCAATATTTGTTAGTGGGATTTCTGCTCTCATCCAAACACCATATGAACGAATTATTTTCCCAGTTCTCTTCTTCATTGTAAAAGCAACATCACACTCCGATTCATGATGATTCAAGCATCCACATACAAAGCAAAAATCCAGGAATCTCTCATAGCGAAAGCTAACAGTGGAAATTCCATTGATAGGAAGGTTGATACGAGTTCCTCTTTTTAATGGTCTATTAACATTGAGATTAATTCTAACTCTCAAGCAATTTCCCCAAATTCCCCCATCTCCAGTAGTATCAACTTCTTCAACAATGCCCATGATTTTCCCTATATCAGTACCAATACTTTTATTCAAACAAGCAAAAGGTAATCCATGAATCTGTACCCAAAATGAACACCAGTCAAGATTGATAAACTCAAGAGATGAAAATCCATCAAAATCTTGCAGAACAATTAAAGCTTTATTAAAGCACCATGTTTACTGCATAAAAAATTATGTCTCGTTCTGCCTCTTTTTCAAATTGAAACAACACCAGTTTGTTTCCCATCTCTCCGACAATGAGTCTGCCCATCAGTTTCCAAACTTTGTACAACACATTTTTAAGAATTTCAATTCTTACTTGTTTCCTAGTGAGTATTTTACCAAGAAGACAGTAAGATCCGGCCCCCATAACATCTTAAGTGCAGTTGGGATTTGTTTCAATGACAGTGTTTTCTTCTGCACACAAATTGAAATTCTCCCAAAGTTTGTTAAGATCTTCAGCCATAGGAAAAGGTTTGGTAACAGGATTGAAAAAAAAATTACAGAATAAAGTAGGAAAGATTACGATTCAGCAAGTTTTGGAAAAGAAAGGAGATTGGAAGATTGTACTAAGACAATACAAAAACTCTCACAAAGGAGTCCTGAAAATACGGAACAAAAAAATGATAATTGTTATTATCATGTTAACCTTTGCTATTTAAAATATCTTCTTTCTCATAAATCTAATTAAATTCTTTCTATAGACTATAGTTTGAGAAAGATGAGAGACGTTTTCATTTTTTAAAAGAAAATCATTCAATTAAAACAAAACCAATTAGTCTGAAAACCTTAATGGGTTTTACACATAAAATTATAAAAATAGCCAAATTAGGAAGAACAAAAGGAGGATACAAAGTGGGCAAATAGGTCTTCCAAAAAAGTGGCAGAAGACCCAAATGAATGGTGAGAAACTAATTGAGGGTCTTCTTAATAAATAAATAATACATGATTTGATGGTCAATAAATGCTTTCACATTCACCTGGTTAAAAACTCTTGCAATTACAAAAAAAAGGGGCTGGAGGAAAAGGGAATGGCGAGAAACTAACTGAGGGCCTTCTTAGTAATTAACCAAGTGAGAACAGACATAAAAGGATAAAAAATGTTCAAACCGACCTCCTCATCAATTCTCAAAAGGAGCTTTTAATAATATCGCTAGGTGTTTCAAATAACATATAGTATATATATTTTTATGTTAGGATCTTTAATTCCGAAAAATTAATCCCAAACAAGCAATCCCATATAATTCAAAATAGTTAGAAAACTTACCTTCGATCATGATTCAAAGAAAATAAATACAAATTATCTTTAGTAGAAAATCTCTAACCTTCTGGATGTGCAATGGCTTTGGAGAATGTATGCGCTTTTTCTTATGGCTTTTACATCAAGATAAATTGAATACGAATATGAATAGGCCTCGTAGATAGGCTGGAGTGAGTGCCTTGTGTTTGACTTGTCAAGCTTCATATGAGTCTTCTTTGCATTTGTTTTGAGATTGTCCTTTTACTAGTGAAGTTTGGATCAGCTGTTGGTTTGCTATTGGAGGCCCACCGAATGGTTTCTTTTCTAAAAATCTTTCGGATTTGCTGCGAGAAAATTGTACCAATAATCGAAAAGTCCCCATATATTGCTACTTGGGCTTTGAAGTTTGCAATGACTTTTGTGGTGTACTTGGAAATGACGTAATTATATGGTATTTTAGAATGTCCTCGAATCTCCTGGGAAGGTTTGGCACTGTGCTTGCAAACTCACTCGTGAGATAGAAAAGGCTTATGTGAAGCATGCTGGTTGGGATTAACAGACATTTCGATGGGTAACTTGGCAGAAACCTCCTTTGGGAAGCTTTGTACTTAATACTGATGGGGCTGTCAAATAAGATACAGGCCTCGCTTTTGCAGGAGGCTTGATTAGAGATTCCAATGGTACCTGGATACGGGGTTTACGATGAGAATTGGCATCACAGATAGTCTTACAGCTGAAGTTTGGGGCATAAGGGAAGGGTTGCGTTTAGCTAAGTCTCTTAGTTTGACAAATGTGTTTGTTTAGATGGATGCCAATGTGGTGGTTAATTTCTTAAACCAAGGTATTACCTCCACCCATATGAATTCCATATTGGTTCAGAAAGCTACGGTATTGGCTATAGGAGACTGGATTCGGCAGATCACTCGTGTGTATCAAGAGGGGAATCAGTGTGTTGATATTTTTCGCCAATTTCGGTCAGGATTGCTCGCATGGCTCTTTGATGTTAATGGAACCGCCTCCAGGGATGCTTCCACTGCTTGAACAAAATGCTAATGGTGTTGTTGTTCGTAGATTTTAGCCGACTTTTTTTTAACAGTAGATTTTAGCTGACCTTGTCAACATCTTTTGTACCCAAAAAAATTATTTTCCCATTTCTTCCTTCTTCTTTTATGAATTCTCTGAATGATAAACTCTAACTATACTAATCGTCAAGTTTTCTTACTATCACACGAGAGGATTCATCACTAATCATACTGAACCTATTTAATCCTAATAATTAGAAGACCATAAATTCTTTTTTTTTAGGGGTACAAGTGAAAATCTCATTATAATCATAATAAGTCTTTATATGCCAAATATCTAAATGAGAATCCAACTCAAACTAAGAAATTACCTTACATAACCTACTTACTAAACTATTAAACAAACAAATAAATAAACTAAACTCACATTCCGTGAGACTTGAACCCAGGACCTCATAGTCCAAGTACGGTACACTTACCAGTTGAGTTAACAACTCGGGTGCAGGAGACCATAAATTCTGATCCTAATAGGACTCTAACTTTCATCAAAGTAGACTCATTTAATGATAAGAAAAGCACAAAGGTAATATGGGCCAATACAATTAAAATTAAAATTAATCCAACCTTACAAATATAATACATCTCCTCAAAATATTATGCTATCAAAAAACAATGTAAATATTCAAATAAGGACTAAAAGTTGGGGAGTACTCAATTTAAAGTCTAATTCTTTATATTGAATCTAATTAGGTCTGAAAGTTTGGGTCATACCAACAAATAGTTGGTTCAAGTTGTTTGACACTTGTTTCCCTTAATCAAAATCTCGAGTTTGAGTCTTGTAAATGGAGAAAATCATTGTTATGAGAGTTTTATCCCCATATTGGGTCAACCCGGCTCGAACTATGTTAACATGTAAATAAAGGGTAACATAGTGGGAGAGATTTAATATTATTCTACTAAAAAACAATGTAAATATTCAAATAAAGACTAAAAGTTGGGGAAGTACTTAATTCAAGTCTAATTCTTTATATTGAATCTAATTAGGTCTGAAAGTTTGGGTCATACCAACAAATAGTTGGTTCAAGTGGTTTGGCACTTGTTCCCCTTAAACAAGGTCTCGGGTTTGAGTCTTGTGAATGGAGAAAATCATTGTTAGGAGAGTTTTGTCCCCATATTGGGTCAACCCGGCTCAAACTATGTTAACATGTAAATAAAGGGTAACATTGTAAATATTAAATAAAGGGTAACATAGTGGGAGAGATTTAATATTATTCTACTAAAAAACAATGTAAATATTCAAATAAGGACTAAAAGTTGGGGAAGTACTCAATTTAAGTCTAATTCTTTATATTGAATCTATTTATGTCTGAAAGTTTGGGTCATACCAACAAATAATTGGTTCAAGTGGTTTGACACTTGTTCCCCTTAAACAAGGTCTTGGGTTTGAGTCTTGTAAATGGAGAAAACCATTGTTGGGAGAGCTTTATCCTCATAGTAGGTTAACCCGACTCGAACAATGTTAACTTGCAAATAAACCAAAAAAAAGTTTGGGTCATCTACCAAATTAGACTTTTTTTACAGGACCCACACATGTAATGTACACGCTGTTAAGTACTACATGGTATTTTTGTCGTTGTAAGAACGTGTTTTTGAGTTAACGGCGCGTGTAAAACACGCAATGGATAAACTAAAAAATAGGCCAAATTTGATTTACGATTCAAACTTTTAGGTCTAATTAGATTTAATCTAAAGAATTAGACTCAAATTAAACACTTATCCAGACTTTTAGTCCTCATTTGGATATTTATAAAAAAAAGAAAGAAAACAAAAAATATAGGAAAAGAAGAAAAAGGAAAGAGTTGCTGAAGCATGAGTTCGATCAAGTGATAAGCGGCTTATTCCTGTTTAAACGGGTCTTAGATTTGAGACTTTGCATACGACCTGTTGATATACTCGTCCATCAAAACCAGATGCACGACTGGGTTAAATCCGGATTAATAAAGTTCCAGATGAAAAAAAAGAATAAAAAAAGGGGATTACTAAATACCGCCCCCTTTTTACTAGGTACCGCCCTCCTTTGGACAATTTTGCCCTTTCCTTCAAACTTCAAAATTTTCAATTCTCTCAAATTCTCTCAACCTTCAAACTTTCAAATCTCAATCATTCAAACAAAACAACATCAAAATTCATGGAGTAGCGACATCCGGTATGGGTAAAAGAATTTTCGGATTTAAAGTATGTTTTTTTTTTAAAAAAAAAGTAAAAAAAAAATAATCTATTTATTATTAATCAAATATTAAAGTCATCTTGCTAATATTAACATATCCATACCCATTTAAACTAAATAAATTGTCCAATACTTATTAAAGGACAAAAGAAAATTAAAAGAATTTTTTTAAAAAAAAGTTTAAAGAAGAGAAAGAGAGAGAAAAAAAAAGAGAGAACAGTCGGGTCGCGCGCGACCCGCGATCGCACGCGATCCGCACCGTGGCGGGTCGCGATCGGGTCGCGCGACCCGCTGTTCTTCTTCTTTTTTTTTTTGTTTTTCTTCTTTTTTTTTCTTCTTTAAAGGCTTTTTTTAGATTTTTCTTTAATTTCCTTGTGTCCTCTAATAAGTATTTGATAATTCATTTAATTTAAATAGGTATGGATATGTCAATATTAGCAAGAGATCTTTAATATTTGATGAATGATAAATAGATATTTGTTTTTTTAGCTTTTTTTTTTTAAAAAAACATACTTTCAATCCGAAAAATCTTTGTTCATGCGTTTTGATGTTGTTTTGTTTTACTTGAATGATTTTGAATGATTGAGTTTTGAAAGTTTGAAGGTTGAGAGAATTTGAGAGAATTGAAAATTTTGAAGTTTGAAGGAAATGGCAAAATTGTCCAAAGGAGGGCGGTACCTAATAAAAAGGGGGCGGTATTTAGTAATTCACTAGAAAAAACATAGCGCATGTTTACTGCCTGTAAGGTGCGGGCTTTTTAAACTTAAAACCTTGAAACGCTGAAATCTGAACTCCAAACAGGAGATTTGTTTTTCTTCTTTTGAGTAACTAAAAACATCTGAACAGATTTGGAATGGAATTAACAAGCTCAAACAGCGAACCTCCGACCAAACGCCTCCTATTTGACCGGCGCTACGGTTGGGTGTAAGTCTTGTGTTTTTCCCTTCTGAATCTCCAGAAAAATTATCATATTGTTATTGTTGTTATCTGCTGGGGTTGATTTTTGATTGTTGAAACTTGAAATTGAAATTGAAATGCAGGTATGATGAATGGAAACACCCATCCGAAGAAGCTTTAGCTGGTGGCCGAGGAATGTAAGTTTCTTTGCTTTCCTATCCTTACTTTTGCTGCTTAAAATTAATGAAATAATGATGATAGAAAAAAGGAAAATGAAATTATGGGATTATCCAATTTGCTTGAACTGTCTCTTGTATCATTAATTCCTTTACGTTTTTTTTTGCTTAATTTCTACAGGTTTTGCATAGTCCCCCTAACTAAAGCTTTCTTGAAAACGGCTTCAAATTCGGTATGGTACATTTCATTGTTAGTTTATTTCTTACAAATTCTGTTGCCATTTGGGTGTTAGCATTGTGAATTTGTGGTGTGTTTCCTTCCTCTGGAAAAAAAATATTGGCAGCAATATGAATAGGTTTTAGTGTATATAAAACCTCATTAGGTATCTATATAAATTTCAGATAATAACAACTATATAATAACAAGGATGGCAAAGTAAATACTCCATCTTCCTAGTTCCTATTCATAAACACAATAACTTCTTGATATTATTTTACTTATATTTCTTAATGATTGTTTAACAAAGGAAGAATCTCATTGTATATAGAACCTATATCGTATCAATATTCCTTGTATTTAGCCTAGTTGATGACACAATTGTATCAATAAGTTGGCAGAAACAACAATGGGTGATGTTGATGGTTGGAATGGCTTAAAATAGTAGAGTCAATGTTGCATTGTGAGGTCCTGTATAACACAAAAAGTGGGTAAGATAATACCTATATGGAGATCGAACTGTCATGTGGAAGAATGAAAGAGTAAGGCTTTGAGAAGGGTCTATAGTGATTTAATTTAGACTTTGATGAAATCATGTAATGTAATGAGAAGCATTGCTGTCAATTATTCAAACATCAGTGTCGTTAGTAGTTTTACCAAAGAAGTCATCACCAATTTCCTTTTCCTCACTATCAAGGAAAGAAAGTGATTATACTGCTCATCGGTAGTCCAGCAATTGTAGACAATGCATCAGTAATGTGTGATTGTGGGTTTGTGATTACCTAGTCCAGAGGTTGGATGAGTTTTGCGCTTTTGTCTCATTCACTTTATCTTTCTGCCAATGAGGTGGATGGCCAACAAGTTCATAACAATGGCTTTTGGAGTGACCTGATTTGTTGCAATGATTATAATGAAGAGCAGCTGCTTCTGCAACGAGGGGTAAAGTAGAGCAAATACAATTTTACGCTGAGATCTAATCAACTTAAGATGTTGAAGAGCATTTAGAGTGAATCAACCTAAACCCTTTACGCTCTTCAAGATCTGAACACATTTAATGTGTAGTAAACATGTGCAATGCTACTGTGGAGATCTAATGCCGATGAATTGAAGATCCAAGAGTAACCGTGGAGTTGGATTTATCTTATGAGTGAAGTTGGGGCTGGTCTGGCAAATGTACCATCAACAAAACAGAACTTGTTCTTGGCACATAAATGAATGGTCATTGCTCTTGTCCAAGTAGGATAATCATCCCCATTAAGAGGACATGAAACAAAGACGCCCTTGGGTGATCAGAGGGATTGGAGTAAATATGGGGAAGGGAAATCCATGAAGTTTTAAATCTCAATTTTTGGTGGTGCGAGGTTGTTCCCTAACTTGTCTCATCGTCAGCCATAGCGAAGGTGAAACTAGGAGAAAAAAAAGGAGGAGAGGAAAAGGCCTGATCTACAAGCTACACACTCTGTTTGCTGAAACAATATTCTTTTAACATCCTCAAATCTAATTGGCAGCATGATGCTCCAAGCTGAGATTGATTGTTTTATTTTTATTTATGAGTTGGCCAACATCGGCTGCATGAAAATTTTCATTAAGTTTAGAGTGTTCTATATTACTATCCAATATTTTGGCTCCAAACAGTCTTTTCTGTATACTTAACGAATGTCTTTTGACTCTTGCAGATAAATTTGGCAGCAAACTCTGTTTCAAAAGTCTTAGAAAAGCGAGATCTGCTCTCCCCGCAAGTGGTTCAAGCTAACCTCAGAGATCAGCTAAAAAGATACAAATTCTGAAATGGAAACCATATAAAGCAAATGCCTCATTGGATGGGGATAACCGAGTCGCACTGCCAGAAGTTCTTTGCATCTAGATATTGTGGGCATGTAATTGTAAAATGTTCACTTCACATGAAATGTTGGCATGAACATGGACCTTCCTGCCCTAGATGAGATAATGAAATTACCATGTAACTAATTTACTACTAGGATGATGTTACTGGTTAAATATCAAATGTTCTTGTTTATTCATGCATCTCTCAAGTGTTGATCGAAGGGGTAATAATATATCTGATGTTTGATCACAGAAACACAACAAAAATTTATGCTGTACCCATGACTACTTAAAAAGGTTGAGATTGAAAACTTTTCCAAGGTAAAGGAAGAATGAGGGGCAAGTCTCTGTTTGCATTATCTTTTACTGTTTTTTTTTGGTTGGAAACTTGAAAGATAATGGAGCTTGTAAGGGTTTTAGTTTTTATAGTGCTTAACGGTCTGGTCATACTTTTAGTTGGTTGAGGCTTTTGTTGTCGAAACCTCTGGCGACGGTATGGAGATTTGTTACTTTGGTTTAAAGGGAAATAAGAGAATTGTTAGACTGGTCAAACAAATCAAAGGTTTCAATCTGCTTCCCCACTTGTACCAAAAATTATTGTAGAGATCATACATTTACAAAGAGGTAAAATTGGGACCATTCTATTAGATTGGGTTCAGTTAATACATTTAAAATTTGATTTGCGCACTCGATGTTGCAGTCATTGTCATTGATTTACAATTTTCTACTATACTGTTAAAAATGTAATGCCTGATCTTTACTCGATATCTTTTACCGCGTCCTGCATCACAAATCAAGGCCAAGAGAATGGTAAGTATATATAAATCAGAAAACATACACAGATGAAGATATGAAAAGGAAAATGGAGACGGCAAAAGAGGATTCATATTGACAGCCTCTGCCAGCAATATGTCGAACAACACTAAAAAACCACCAATCGGAAAACACCCCAAAAAAACTAGCAACAGGTACTTAAGTTGTCAAACTAGAATTCAATGAAATGTAGGAGATAATATCACCGGTATGCAAACAAAAGGGTTAACAAACCATTCTAAAATGATATACATCCCAGCAGGTTGAGAACCCCTAGATTATATAATGAATTGTGAGACAATTAGGCCACATCACCAAATTACATTACCTTTGCCAGCTGTGTCACATAAGCTGCTGCTACTGCAGTGACCAACAGCCCAAGTCCAAGTGTCAATAAACCGTTTCCACCGAACCCAAATTCTGATTCATCTTGCTGAAAATTTTTAAATGGAGAAAAAATCAATTGATTATAGAAAATATACCCACGCAATTGCAAGATAACTGACTGTAGTGACAAAACCAACCAGTCAATCACCAAAAAGGCAAACACTTTTTCTCTTATCAACTACAAGAATGAATAATTGACAAGACTCAAATTGTATAAAATGAATGAAGGCATGAAGATTACCACTAAATTCATGTTTGAGTTAAGTAAATTAGTACTTCAACTGATGTTATTGGGTAGAACAAAGATTACTAATTTCTAAATGGCATATATGGTTTGGCCATGTAAAAACATAGAATCAGGGTTACACGTACACAAGTATTTTCATCCAAATGAGTCTTACAAAGTAGTTGGAACTAGACAAATGAATACATGGGTTCATGGAGGACACATAGAGGATTTATGCACTTCAACCCCCTTCCTCTCATAAAGGCTTTCAACTGAACATAAAGAGAAATGAATCCATGTAGCTTATACCAATTATTTTTGGATTAAGGCTTAGTGAGAAGATTTGAGCAGTATGCAACTATTCCAGTAGCTCTACTGGAGAACTACACAAACAAGAACAACTATTTACTGGCTGGAAAGTGTTTCAACCCATTGTAATAAAAATCATACTCTTAAAGCTTAGACAAATGAAGAAATCCATACTTATAATAGATAGGAAAAAATCATTGCATGCCAGAAAGAAGCAAAGCTTGGCTATAGTATATACAATTGGTTATCATGCGGTCAGGCAATTTGGCTAAGATGATGATGATAAAGGTAACATGCATGCATGCAAACATTGTTATTTTAATTATATTAAGCGATAAGACAAGAAGCATGAGATTTTTTTTTTATAAAGAAAAAAGAAAGTTTAAGGAAAAGCTGAATGCAGGTCTAAGAACCCTGATGAGGACTTTTGAAGTTGAATTACCAAATTCTGATCATGGAGAATTGTAGATAATTTACAAACAATATAAAATCAAAGAAATGTCAAACTTACAATAATTGCTCGGCCAAATGCACCAGCACTGACATAAGCCCATGATCCAGGAAGCATCCCCAACCAACTGCATGATAATTATTCATTCAATTTGAATAAAATATATTAAAAAATTTTTGCAAAACTTTTAAAGGCAATTCTCAATATTCAATTGATTTTAAGTTGGTTTTTACACCATAATCCTGTCATTATATCATAGAAAGCCACAGGTAAACAAGCAATAGGTCACTTTTCTTATCTCATAATTGAGAATCAGTGACTTAATTGCTACCATATCAAAAACTGGTTTTGGAGATATCATGTCAGGCTATTTTGGAATAAATGATAAAAATTAAGAAAACATGTACAGTTTTGATCATTTCCAAAGGCAACAACTTTTAAAAGGAAAACTAAATATCTTGTCAGAATAATTGTAATTTATATGGGAAAATACTACAGTCCAATCACAATAGCAGAAACCTATATGTGCATATGCACATATAGATGTGTGTGTCTGTGTGTACGTGCACGTGGGTGTTGATTTCAGAACTGGAGTAGCAGGGCATTAACAGTGAAAGTAAAACGAATCTCCCCTCAGACCAACAGCAATAGTAAGATTGCATGATTATCTTGAAAAAGGGAAAAAAAAAAAGAAAGAAAAGAAAAAGTATGAAGTCATGGCAATTGGAAGAAGGAGCAAACCTTCCCAACACATATGGCACAAACTTTACAGATGTCAATCCATAGAGATAATTCCCCAGTGAAAATGGGAGCAAAGGGCTCAATCGAAGGAGGGTCACTACTCTGAAGCCATTTTCTCCAATTGCTTTGTCAATTGCAAGGAACTTTTTATTTCCTTCAACCAGTTTAAGAATACGCTCACGAGCAAAATATCTAGCAATTAGAAAGGCAACACTTGCCGCCACCTAAAAATGTAAAGGATATTGATGAGTAATTTCAGTGCACACAATTATTATTCTAAGGTCATTTAAGTTTCGAAAGGAAGATACTCACAGTTCCACTGATAGAGACTATGATGGTGCCAATAACAGAGCCAAAAAGAAGACCAGCTGACATAGTCAACGGAATGGCAGGAATTGCAAGAATCTACAACATAATAAAAAAAGATAAGGTTGCTTTTAGTAAAGCTAAAGAGGTATCCTGGCCTCAAATATTTAGAAAGAAAGCATATATTCCACTGAAGCCATTCTAGCTGTTGGGTAGTTTGAAATGAAGGTGAGAGCAGAGCTCCACAGAGAATAGATGATGATGGCAGAGAGGGAGAAAAGAAAATGTATGCAATGAGAACCAATAATATGCATATAAAGTGATAATGACTCTTAAGCAAGAGAAGTGAAACACCTGAATTATCAACTTAATTACCTCTGATCAGACATATAAACCCATCATTAGCTTGCATGAAAATCTAGAAAACAAAGTAAAAAAAGCATGAAAGAGGAAAAACACAAAAACTTAAGAAGATGCTTACTTCCAATCCTGCATAAACTGCTATAAACAAAGCATATCCAGCAGGGCCATAACCTGTTCATTGTATCAAACATATAGCATCAATATGATGGACTCCAAACTTTATGGGGGCAAAAAACAGCAAACATGAAATCCTCAATTAAAGCACATTGTACTAATCAAATTTGAAATTACTTCCAGAAACGGAAAAATGGAAATATAGGACTTTGTCACAAAATATGCCAAACAAAGAATTCCCCAAAATGCAGAGAAACTTCAAAGTCAAAATGATATATATTTTAGCATTGAATTCGAGTCTCAAATTTCCTTTTCCTAGCAGTAACAGCGGTTTTGAGAAGCATTACTTGACTTGACCAAATCATGAGTTAAATGCATAATATCTTTACTTATCTACTACATCAATTAGTCAAGTAGACAAGTCTCTCCATCATTGAGAGAAATGACATTAGAAAAACAAAAAAGTCTCCTTTCCCCCCCTCCTCCCCCCTTTGGAACATTGGAGAGCTATGTTATTAGCTGAGGCTTTGTGGGGGAATTTTAGGCTGAGCCTTGGGTTCAAAATTTTCATTTCTACACAGCGATCAGGCTCACTGCAAAACTACTTAGTGCACTGTAATTCAATGAAGATAAAATAAAAAATGTCCTTTCATCAGGAATGCATAGAGATCCAACCAGCAGGCATAGCAAGGTTCCAAAACCTTACATAGATAACATTATTGTAAACAGACTAATTTCTGTATTTGGTTGAAGTCTATCTCAACATAGGCAAGGGAAAGGATAAGGTTATTTCTAAGCTAAACTATTTCAGCCGTGAAGTAACATCAAAAACTTAAACGAGATTCCTTTGTTATAATCAAATTTAATTCCAAATCAAATCACAAAACTGAAACGCTTCAACTAGAAATTTATCAAATTACATGAAAACGAAAGTAAAAAATCCAAATTTCAATATTGAATCAACAAAGAAGGGCCAATTACATGAAGTAATCCAATTGCGAAAGGAAAAGAGTTTAAATTGAGGAAATAATACCTTCAATGAAAGTGGAGAACTGGTTCAAGAAGGCATTGATTTGGTCCTTGTAGATAAACCCAACAGTAGCAAATCCACCAACAACACCGACAAGCAAAACTCCAGCCAAAAGGGTACCTTTAAGAGCAGTGTCTCCTTGAATCCCTTCTTCTTCAGCATCACCATTGCCACCGACATTGGCATCAGCATCAGAATCGCCTTTGGGGCCAAGGAACCATCTCAGACTCTGTGGAGGAGCATTGGGTGGAGTCTTCTGAAGAGACTGCTGCTGCTGCTTCTTGGATTGCCTGAGAGAAGAACATGGCTTCACAAAGTGGAAACGCTTGTTGGGTCTAAAGCTAAAGAGAAAAGAATTGGAAGAAGAAGAAGAAGATGATGATGATGATGATGATGATGATGATGGAGAAGAATGGAAATTATAAGTGATTGGAAAACAGGAAGAAGAAGAAGAAGAAGAAGCAGCTGAAGAAGAAAGGCATGGAGGCCTTAAGGTAAGGAGGGTGCGCATGTTAAGGAGAGGATGAGGGTGCAGGATAACAAGGGACACAAAGCAAAAGACCAACAACAAAAGTAGCTAGCTGCTCCTGAAGCTGCTGCCGTTGTTGCGGAGAGAATGCCCATGTGTTCCTTTTTTTGGAGTTTTTATTTTTGCATATTTTCTTTTGGGCTAATTCGGCTGATAAAATTAAATTAAAAATTAAAAAAGAAAAAGGAATGGTTTGAAAATTGTTTGCTTCTTTCGGCTCATTTCATTTCTTTCTGCCTCACGTTATGCCACGTCTTTGAAATTGTTTTATTTTTATTTTACTTTTTGGATAGGAAATTGTTTAAGGCTTTAAGCCATTATTCTTTTTGCCTAATTTAGATTTTAGATTCAGATTTTACATTCACCGGAGATTCAGATTGACACTTTGACCCGCAGGAGGAATAAATATTTTATTTTAGATGTAATTGGTTTGGCTTTGTGGTAAAGATGAGATTTCACTTTTCAGGGTTAAAGTATCATTAGATTTTTAGCCCCAACTTTATTATGATTTCTTTTTACATGAAAATCCCAGTATTGGATTCGATAATCACATTGGAATCCGACAGCATATGTTTTCCCCATTAACCATACACACGATTCAAAAGACATCCAACTCCTTCTATTTAAATCCAATTAATCATTAGTACCTTATTATGATTTATTCATCAAATTTAACATACACAGCTACATGAAAATAGAAGAGAAAAGTTGGAGGTAATAGAGCTACATTATCATTACTTTTTGGCCAATCCACAAAGAATATTCTATTTCTACTTAAAGAATATTATTATTACAAACACATTACAACAATTACTTATCGAAAAATTAAGAGGTCCTGGAATGTTCCTTAGTCCTTATCCAAAATGAAAACTGCACTTTTTCATTCACATTCAGTTCTGCAGCAAAATTCTCTTAGTATAGTAGGAGCAATATTCCCAGTACAGTTTTCCTTCTGGCATTGTGAAACCTTCACTAATACTAATAGCCTTGGCCTCTTAGCTCAAACACCAGTCTTGCAAAATTCTTCCTCCTTGACAATGCAGCTCCCTCTTCTAAAGGCTAAAAGCTTACAATACAAAAGGTCCATCACCATCTATCTGTTTGTCCAAATCTGCAGCCAACATGCCTTCCTCATCTCTAGTAATTATCCCCATGGCAACTTCTTAGGAAACCTCATGACTGATCAAATGCCCCATGCCATCACAATTATCTTATTCCAACCATCTTCAGGGGGTTTTATTTATCCAGCCTTGCTTCTAAGTTCTACCCTTCTTTTTCTACCTGCATAAACACTCTGAGATAAGATGTGATTAAGCTATAACAGTTTCATATATAGGTACATAGAGATACAAGGATTTTAGCATCATTATTGTTATCCTCTTAACTTGCATGAGAATTGAAGATATTACATACAACAATAACATTTCAGTATTCATTCAGCCACAAAAAAAGACATTATCAATTCCATAACCATATAAATCTGCATTTATTTTTATTATATTCTAGTAGGGGATGAAGTTGAATATCTACATTCCATTACAATATTACTGAAATGTGCATTTCTCACCTCATGAAAACAAGCAGAGCAGAACAGAGCTGAAGAAAATTGGCCTACGCCTCCTTCATACGTGCATTGCCTTTCCAAAAAAAAAACATTTTATGTCCAGAGAACGATCATGCATCTCTGGTGTCAGGCAAGTGAGGTTACTGGGCTCCAGGAAAGATACAATAAGATTTATACAGTCAGAGATAGCCTGTCTCTACCAAAAGTAATTAGTTAGACTGATTCTACAACTCTATGTATATTTGATAGATCTTGTACAGTTCTAGATCTCTTGCTTCCTTCAAGGAAAATACGCCATATAAGGGCATCAGGTGGGAAAGCCATGCTGGCAATAAGTTGCTCTGCTTCCTTGAGTTTCCCATTTCTGGCCAGTAAGTCTACCATGCAATGGTAATGATCCATTTTTGGTTCAATCCCATAATCACTTTTCATTCTCCTGAAAAATTCCATGCCTTCTTTCACTAATCCAGCATGTTTGCACACGGTAAAGATTGAAATAAAAGCAACTGAATCAGGCTTAAATCCCAGAAACTCCATCTGCCGAAACCTTTCCAAAGCTTCATGAGAATAACCATTCACTCCAAGGGCTGAAATCAGAGAAGTCCAGGTGATGAGGTTTCTATCCGTCATTTCATCAAAGATTTTCACTGAACTTTTGATGCATCCACATTTCCCATACATGTCTATAAGCACATTGCAAACAAATGTATCACAAAGATTAATATCAGTCTTTATGATTAGACCATGAATAGAACTACCCAAGTCCAGGTTAGAAACTGTACTGCACACAGATAAAAGGCCAACAAATGTGTAATTGTCAGGATATATTCGAGTCATCAGCATACGTCGTAATAGCTCAAAAACCTCTTTGTAATCACCATTACGAGCACAAGCTGCAATTAAGATATTCCAAGTTACAATGTCAGGTTCTTCAAGAACAGAAAGTAGCTTTAATGTTTCATTGTACTGACCCACTCTGTTATAAATTCCAGCAGCAATGTTAGAGGGCACAATGGCTAGTGGCCTGTCACAATCTTTAACAAAAGCAAGGGCATCAGGTAGGAGACCATTTTTGGCAAACGAGGTCATGAGGGAGCTCATTACATGCAAATTATGTTCATAGCCCATTCTTATGATCAAAGAATGAAGCTGTTGTAGCTCTACAGCATCTGAAGATTTAAGAATAGCAGAAAATGTAAACTCATTCGGCCTGTAACCCAGTTTCATCATATCTAGCAGTAAAGAAGCACAAGTAGTAGAGGATTTACTAGCATAACCCATAATTAAAGCATTCCAAGAAACTACATTCTTCTCATATATACCATCAAAACATTGATGGGACTCTACCAATTTATCACATTTGGCATAAAAGTCAACAAGTGCACTACCTATAAATACATCAGAGTCAAAGCCCTTCTTTATTGCTTTGGCATGAATGTATTCTCCTAAAATTGGGATTTGCAAACTACTACAAGAGGCAATAATAATAACTAAGGTAGTCTGGTTAGGCTTCACTCCGTCCCTAGACATTTGAAAGAAGAAATCTAAAGCTTTTAGAGGACTACCATCCTTTTCGAGTGCACCAATAAATGTATTCCATGACACAACATCAGTAATATGCATTCCCTCGAAAAATTTTTCAGCCATGCAGATGTGCACACAATTTACATACATGTTAACAAGAGAGTTTGCAACCATGACTTCATGCTCAAACCCACTTTTAATCACTAAACCATGTATCTGTTGTCCAAACTCCAAATCAAGCTCACCTGCCAATCCAGACAAAACACCCACAAATGAACAGTCGGACAAAGATGCCTCCAGCCTTAGGAGCTCACGGAACGAAACCATACAATCTTTGACCAATCCATGATATGCATACAAAGAAATCATTGAGTTCCATGTTACCAAACTCTTCTTAGGCATGTCTTCAAATGCCTGAACTGCCTCAGATACGCGCCCCAACCTTCCATACAGACCTAACAAAGCAGTACCCACAAAAGCATCTGCATAGAACAACCCATTTTTGATAGCCAATGATTGTAACTGACCCCCACCACAGATATCCAATGCTTGACATGACAACAGTCCAGCCAACGAGAATGAAGTAGGCAGAAACCCATAGCCCCTCATCACAGAAAACACATCCCAACCCCCCCATACATCCACACATTTACTATAGGCACTGATCATCGAATTAAATGATACTATGTTTCTGTCAGCCATTTGGTCAAACACTTTCCGTGCCGTGGATAACTGATGAAGGGATGCATATTTAGAAATGATATTGTTGTATAAAAAGGTGGACTGGCCGGTGTAAGGGCCGAACGTGATAGCGAGGGCATGGAGAGGCTTCGTGGTTTTAAGGGAAAGAATGGCAGAGCATGATTTGAGTAGTTGAAGGAGACGTTCTTGATTTTTGAAGAAGAAATCTTCATAGAAGCGCATTCAGGTCAGTCAGGAAAAGTCGTAGGAAATGCAAAAGTGGCTTGGCTACACTCAAAGTACTATTAACTTTCAATTTTATAACAAAACTCTTATTACTTCGGTATGCTGGCCCTTTGGAACCATCAATGGACTATTCTGACAGTGAAGTGTTCTCGCATGGAAAATGGACAACAACCCAGAAACTTATAAGCTTGACAAAACAGGATGGTTAAGCTTGCTCGTTTTCTTAGGCTTAGTGCAACATATTAAGTGTTAGCACCAATAACAGGAGGAACGGAAGGAGTGAAGGAAAATTGGAAAATCTTATATTGCTATGCTATCAGAATAATATATAAAACTGTAATCAGTGATCTGTACAATGTCCTTTTAATCTGTTGCTCATTTGTCATTTGTATTTTCAAGTTATAGTATGTTTGTATACAAATTTTCATTTCTAGCTAGCTAGATGGATACATACAGAATAGCTATCACCAATAATCTCCACAAGAGCAACATCCATCTCTAAAATGGTGAAATAGCTTGGAGTCTCCGACTACTATCTCTCTTTTAGTAATCTCTGAAATCTTCTTCGCAACATTGTGGCAATCCTCGCAAATTCTAATGTTTTTTCTGACAAGAACAGGACTCCCTAACTCTGTGGATATTAATCCATAAGAGATGGCCAATCTTACACTGTGATTCTCAGGTGAATTTGGTCTTTTTCTCGTCAAATCTGTTGGTCTCAACTTGGTAATACTACGAGCATAACCATCTTTCTTTTCCTCAATCATTTTTAAGATGATATCTAACACATCAGATATTTGAGCATTCGACCAGTCTTGATCAAAAAATCTGTGAACTTTATAGTCTGCCTCAACTGTACTACATCCCCTTGTTTTCACTAGGCCTTCTCTAATCATAAGACTCTTTATCCGCTCTACATCGTCCCACCTCCCAGCTTCAGCGTACATGTTAGAAAGAAGGACGTAACACCCCGTATTATCATGCTCCAATGATAAAGCATGCTTGGCTGCAAGTTCTGCTAATGCTATGTCATTGGTCTTTCTACTTGCAGCTAGTAGCGAACCCCATATCCTAGCATCTGGGACAAATGGTATTTCTTCCATAAAATGCTTAGCTTGATCAAGGTTTCTTCTCCGACCAATAATATCAAGCATACAACCAAAGTGCTCTATTCCTGGATCGATACCATAATCTCTTTTCATCAAGTTAAAATATTCCCATCCTTCATCTACCATGCCAGAAATGCTGCAAGCTGATAACAGGGAAACAAAAGTACTCTTGTTCGGTTCAATGCCATTTTCTATCATTTCATGAAATAAAAGAATGGAAATTCTCCCAAACCCATGGATGGCATAAGCCATAATGATCGTATTCCATGAGACAACATCTTTATAACTCATGCCATCAAAACATCTCCTTGCAGTATGGAGATCCCCACACTTGGCATACGAGTAAATGACTGAATTTGAGATGATGGTATTAAAACTAAACCCTAATTTTATAATATAAGCATGAATTTGCCTAGCCTCACTCAATGTGGTTAATTCAGCATAAGCTGGTAAGATACTTGCAATTGTTATTGCATCAGGTTTAAGAGATTCATACCAGATGGCCTGGAACAGCTCCAAGGCTTCTGTATACCATCCATTCTGTACATATGCAGCAACCATTGCATTCCATGATGCCAAGTTCTTTTCCTTAATCCTTACGAAGATATGTTCAGCCAGTTTCAACTTCCCACACCTTCCATACATGTCAACCAGAGCAGTCTCCAGAACAAGATGAGGGAGAAACCCTTTTCTCATTGCACTGGCATGAATAGACTTACCCAGCAATAGCGCTCCCATTTGGGCACAAGATGGGAGCAAATTTATCATAGTAATGGCATCAGGACTCAACACACTATCCTCTTGCATGATTCTAAGACAAGAGAATGATTCATGGAAACAAGCATTAGAAACATACCCTGCAATCATGGCATTCCAGGCCACAACATTTTTATGAGAAATCCTATTGAATACCTTCTCTGCATAATCCATATTACCACATTTTCCATACATGTTGATCAGTGATGTCTCAACCATCACATCCATATCAATCCCATTTCTAATAACCTGGCAATGAATTTCTTTCCCATTTCTTCCAAAACCCTCAACAGAACAAGCTCCAAGACCGCTAATAAAACTGAACCTATCCGGTCTTATCCCTATGAAAACCATCTCCCTTAGTGAAATCAATGAAGTCAAGCCATTGCCAACTAATTGGTATCCAGAAATGATAGAATTCCAAGAAACCAAGTCTCTCACAGGCATCTCCTTAAAAATTCTCTCTCCCAATTCAACACACCCAACTTTCATATACATAGAAATGAGTGAATTGCAAATATAAACATCTAAATTTAATCCAACCTTAACCAATTTTGCATGAACTTTTTCCCCCTCCTTCAAAGATAATAATCCAGCACAAGCCTTGATCACAAATGGGTATGTGAACTTATTGGGTTTAGCTCCTTTAAATTCCATGGTATGAAAAAAAGTAATTGCCTCTTCAAACAATCCACCATCAACTAATCTCTTAATGATGACATTACACTCATAAATGTCCCAGTGGGACAATTCCTCAAACAAGTAGAGTGCATTTACCACTGCACCAGAATCAGCAGTTAGCACCCCACGAGCACGTGTGAGTGTTAAATTGTTGGGTTCAATCAAGTTACTTGAAGTGTTTAATTGAGTTCTAAGGAGCGGAGCTTGTTTTGAGAATCTTGGCTTGGCTGGGTTTGGGTTTGTTATTGGGGTTTGGAAGTGGTTTAGTCTGGGTGGCGGGAAATTGTGCAAGTAATTGAAAGCCAATAGTGTTGAACCCATTTGGAATTGGTCTCAAGAGTCAGCAGCCTGACAAGTTATTGCCATTAGAAATCAAATGAGCATTGAGCAGCAGCACGGGATTATTCTTACTTCTATAACCCCATGGCCATCATCCATCACCAATATTTACTCTCACCAGTCACCACTGAAAAAAGCTGACTTTTGATTTCCCACGTGAGAATAAACTGCGAACAGAAAAAGCCCGCACTTCCCAAATACTCTTCATTAAAAAAATATTATTTTATTCCTTCAGTTTCGCGGGTTTAGACTCTAAGCAGGAAATAGACAAATTGTGCCCAAAAAAAAAGAAGCAGGAAATAGACAAAGAAATTTATAAGACGAGAGAATTGAGTAAATAAGCAAAGTTCCATTTATCAAAAGGGGAAATTTCCAAGGTTTTTGGCTGAATCCTTTTGTAAATGGCGAATTTTAAAGCAGGATACATGGATCCAACGGTCGAAAATCCTCCTGCCAGGCTTACCAAGAATTCGGGTAAAAGAAAGCACTCTGAGTTTATTCTTTTCCTTTTTTTTTAAAAAAAAAAAATACAAATTTGAATTTAAATTCACAGAGTATTTGTTGTTTTAGGTGGAGTTTGTATGATGAACAATTCATGGCGAGACAAACAAAACCCATCTTTCATCAATTTCATCTCCTCATTTCTTACTTCAAATTCCTTCCGCCTGAACTTTGTTCCTATTTCCCCTGTATGTAATTTTTTTGCTTTCCCATTTGAATTTTGATTCTTCTTCTTATCCTGTATTGATTGTCTCTTGCTGTTTTCAAACTCATCATCTGCTATTTGTTGAATATGCTAGGACTTCATTTTCAATTGTGGAGGATTATCAGTAGCATTCATTTTTGTTACCCAATGGGATTGCTGCAATGCTGAATCTATATTCACCAGGTGAAATTTGAGATTGAAAGTTGTTGCGTTATCTTCTAAATTCTAATCCATTTGATCTGACTTTTGTTCAGAGCCAAAAAACTCAAAGGACAGTTTGCTCATCTCTATGTTGTTGTTAGCCTTCCAACTAGGGAGCAAAATGATTCTTTTGTGGCCTCTTACTTCAAGTAATTCTTCTAAAACTACTTTTTAATTACTCTGTTTTCGGGTTGCTCATGTAATCCATGTTGGCTGGTTTGGTGTTTGTAATCTTAACCAAATAGTTTTTGTAGAGTTTGAAATCTACTTTTTGTTTGGGGGGGTTTTGGTTGATGATATTCATTTTATCTAGTGGTTTCATGTTTCTACCTCTAGCCTTGCCTTTCCAAAAGACCTACTACTAATATGTAATTTTCAAACAAGTTTGAATCTGTTCTTTGATTGCTTTGGTCAAGGTATGAGATGCAGCTTGGTAGACCAACATTTGTGCCAGTTCAGGACATTGAGATGGGATTTGAAAAGATTGTTAAGATAGCCCACTCTTGCGGAGGTAAAATCATATCCTCTGGGTTTACTTGAATGGCACCTTTAAAGTGATTACTTAACAAATTACTATGTAACTTCTACAGTTTGCAAACAGCAGGATGCTAAATCAAAATTGAAGGCCGAGGTCTGTTAGCAGATCCATCATAGTTTTTTTTTTTTTATATTTGATAATTGAAATTTGAAGCATAATATGTTTATCAAGTTTCTGACTGCAATATTTTCTCCGAATTTATTTCTGTTTTGCTTTTTATTGCATGTGAAGAGGAATCAATCAGTGCAGGGGATGGAAAATTTCCTTAAAGTGCTCACCTCCATACCAGGGATTGATAACCATGATGCAAATTCGGTATTTTGTTGTTCTTAATGCATCCACTATATTCAATGCTTGTTACCTTCATTCTTTTTTCATTCATTTGTTTTTTTATGCATCCACTATATTCAATCCCGTGTTCATACTGTCATGACTTTGTAGTAAAATATTTTCTATGACAAGAAACAGTTAAAGTCTTTGGTTTGGTGGAATAACTTCATAACTTCTCGGTTACCTTTTCAGCTAAATCAAGCAATTGGTTCAATTGAAGGGATTGCTAAAGCTTCAAAGGAATACATCTTGGAAAATACAGACCTTTCCGCTGAGAAAACTGAGACAATTGTACGGTTTTTCAGAGATTCAAAGTTTTACCTCTGCCCTAAAATTAATTAACTAGAAAATAGTTTACTCCGGTTGAAAATGGACTTCTTAGTAGACTTAATTCATAGTTGAAACTTGTGCAGCTCTTTTTATGGTTAATTTTCTTGGATTTTACCACAAAATGATATATGTTAGTGTTCCTATTAATGAAGTTGTGCATTGTGTCTTGCAATTTTAAAACATGAAAAGTTAGTCTCTGAAGTTGGTTTCTGGGTTCTTAGCCAATAGTTTATATGAAAATAGGAAAAAAGCTGTTATGCAAGTTTATTGATGCGGCCATGGGTATGGAAGCCACATGATTTTCTTAAGCATAAGTAGGTAGCAGTTTTATACTACTTGTAAATAGAATCATCATGAAGTATTTGCTACATTGACAGTCTGGTAACATATACTTTTGCCAGAAGACATGCTAAAAAAACATAATATAGGTAAGAAACTCCAGTAGAAGCTGTAGCTGCTACCAGAAGTGAGCATGATCTGATTGAACTAAACATGTACTGGTTTTGATTTCCAAAGCTAGTTAGTGTCCTAAGTTACTCTCTACTTTTGTTCACCTATTCATTTTGATACTGTCTGTACTTCAGAATGATAAAAATTTTACTTCAGATTGTGCTTATGCTCTGTAAATTTGCTTTTTATCTGCAAAAGTTGACAAAATTTTTTAGACAATAGGAGTTGACTCAAGGAACAGGGTCATTGCATGACATATACAAATCATGTTAACTGATAGCTATACTCTTATGTCATTACCAAGCATATGAAAATTTGCATATATCGAAAAGGCAAAATGCATTCATAAAGATAGGTACAAATCAAGTAGGCAATTGAACCTCACTTTGATGTTCCTGTCAAAAGAGGCACACACTTATCTAATAGTGAGAGCTGCCAATGGCAACAAAGAAATGAGAAACAAGGGAATTGTTCATTTTAGGACTCAAATGAGTCAAATAAAAATGCCAATGCCAACAACTTCAGGGCACTTTCAGCGACCTCGCCTATTTGAATCCTTGAGAAACTTGATTTTGATCTTCTTCAGCTTAGCAGCAACTTCTTTCATGTCAATCCTCTCCTCTGGTAATTCTTTGGAACATTCTAATGCTATTTGCAAAACAGACTCCGCACAATCCTTTATTGCAGAATGTTCTCTCCCAGCACTATTAACTAGCAAATTGGCATCTACAACTTGGATTACTGCAGATGGAAATGACTGATTCACCCAAAGTTTCAAGCTCATTTCTCCAACAAACATTTCATCTGTGGGCTTCCGTCTTGTTAAGATTTCCATTAGAAGAATCCCAAAACTGTAAATGTCACCTTTTATGGAAACAATTCCTTGCGCTCCATATTCTACATGTAAAGTCATTCAAACCGCAATCAAAGGAAATCACAATTGATTAAAAAAGAAAGAAAGAAAGAAAGAAGTCTTAAGTTTAAAATTTGATCAGTTGTATGTATCATATACCTGGTGCCATATAGCCAATTGTCGCTAGTGTCATGGTTTGCACCATAGATTCCTCTTCACCTAGTAGTTTTGAAATGCCAAAGTCACTCAAGTGTGCAACCATATCTTCATCTAATAGAACATTGCTGGGTTTCAAATCACAATGTGCCACAGGAATCGTCTGATGATGGTGGAGGTATTCAATTGCCGATGCCACATCAATCATTATATTCAATCTTTGCAACATATCAAGTAAATAGTTATGAGAATACAACCACTTTTCAAGACTTCCTTTAGGCATGAACTCCATTACCAGGGCTTTAAAATCAAGACTAGAACAACTAGTAATGATTTTGACTAAATTCCGATGGCGAATGTTGCGTAGCACCTCACACTCAATGTCGAAGCTCTTAAATGCTCCTTCTAATTCCAAATTGAAAACTTTTACAGCAATGCTTTGTTTGTCTGAAAGAGTGCCTTGGTATACAGATCCAAAACTCCCCACACCAAGTAACTTACTTTCAGAAAATCCATTTGTAGCCCGACGAAGCTCATAGTATGAAACCTTTCTCCAGTTTGCCAAAACATTTGAATTTTCTTCATCGAGTTTATGCTTTGCATTAATCTTTTTTCGGCTTTGCATAGAAAAGACAATCAGGGCTAGTATAATTAATACCAACAATGATCCAATTGGCAGAAGTATATATTCCAAAAGCTTTGAAGAATGCTTAGCAGACTTGGTTTTGCATGGTGGGAGTTGCAGTCGAGGTGCACCGCATAGCCCATCATTGCCCAGGAAGGATTGAAAGGAATAGTTGACAAATGGTCCATTGCTAGGAACTTGTCCTTGTAGTCTATTGAATGAGACATTGAAGTATTCAAGATACAAGAGTTTCTCCAATGACTTGGGAATAAGTCCAGATAAATTATTCTTTGATAGATCTAAGAATTTCAATCCTTTCAACTCACCAAATAATTGAGGGATAGACCCTTGTAGTCTGTTCCCAGATAATGAAAGATAAGCTAAATCTTGAAGCTCACCAATGCTTCCCGGGGTTTCACCTGTGAGTTGATTTTCAGAAAAATCAATGCTAGTAACAACCTTCCACTTTCCAATGTCAATTGGGAGAGGCCCGGTAAGAGAATTTGAAGACAAGTTTATTCGCAAGATATCTGTAAGCCTTGTCAAGGTTGAAGGTATTGAGTTGGTAAACTTATTATCGCCCAAAAATAAATCTCTAAGAGAAGCAACATCACCCAAGCATTCTGGAATTGGTCCAGCCAATTTGTTACTTGACAAATACAAGAAAGCCAAATTCTTCAAATGGCAGAACTCGGTTGGGATGGATCCTTCCAACTTATTGTTTGCAAGAAAAAGACCTTGCAATTTTTGTAATCTTTCAATTGTGGTGGGAATAGATCCAGTCAGTTCATTGGCAGCTATGTTCAAATTAATCAAGTTGCTTAGGTTGCCAATCTCTCCTGGAATGTTGCCTCCAATGTTGCAGCCAGAAGCAAGTACTTGTTGAAGAGAATTAGAGAGGTTTCCTATTGAGAGAGGAAGTTTACCATTGATTAAGGGGTTACCACCGAAAGACAAGACTCTCAAGTCTTTGCAATATGCTAAAGATGAGAGAAAGCAACTTTCCTCAGACGAAAGTGTGCTAGCTAAGTTATTATCTGCTAAGCCCAACTTTTGTAGATATCTAAGATTGCCAAGGTCCATTGGAATATATCCAGAAAATGAATTACTAGACACGTCAAGCAATGTAAGCTTAGAGGAATTGGAGATGGAGGTAGGTATTGTTCCATTCAACTCATTTATACCAAGATAGAGCTCTTCAAGGTTCGGAAGCCAAAATCCTGTGGTTGATGGAAGACTACCTGAAAGATGGTTTGAACCGAGTGAAATCATCCTCAAAGTAGAGCTATTAAAGATAGGAGGAGGAATATGTCCTGCGAAACTGTTGAGATCCAAATTCAAATACTCCAAATTTAGGAGGTTGGCCATCTCAAATGGTATTTTACCTGTCATTATCATCAAAGAGTCATTTTGATTGTTCTATAGCAGTAATAATGATAAACTGAAGAAAGAAGAAGGAATGAAATACATATGCTTTTTTTTAAAAAAAAAATTATCCAATTTGATCTTCAAACTATTCAAGAAATGACAATATTTACACATCTAGCTAGTTAGGATGATTAAGGTAAGAATTTGGCTTATTAATTAACCTTTCTGCTTCCAAACTATAAGGTTAATGACACTTTGCCCCTTAAACTAAAATCGTGACAATTTGTTTCTTGAACTTCCCAAGACAATTTAATCCCTTTGTCAGTAGGTAAGTTGTCTTGAATTTGTAAAATTTAGGGGACTTATTGTCTTGAATTAGAAAATTCATGCAGCAAGTTGATACAATTTGAAGTTTAGGACCATGTCCTTAGACATGATAGTTCAAGGATAAATTGGCTAATAAGCCATTAGAATTTTATATTATAATGATTCTTTTTTAATATATAGGTAATATATGTAAGTAAAAATATAGTACCAATGTTAGCAAAATGGGAAAAAAAAATTAATGAGCTTATTACAAAAATAGGTCGTTAAACTACACAAAAAGTGTTAAATAAACTCATGAACTTCAATTTTAGCCAATCGAGCTCCTCAAAACCCAATTTCAGCCTTATAAGCTTTTCTGTAGAGAAAATTGAGAGAAGCACGGAGCTTAAATTTTTGCACGGAGTAGGTTTGTGGCATGTTGGAGCATGTTTTGAAGCATTAGGGGTGGTCCATTTATATAGGGGTCAGCATGGGCCTTGGAGCCTGATGGGACTGGCGCGGTTTTTGACTCAGATTCAACTACTTTAGGAAACGTCAGCTTTGAGCAAGGAGATGACTTCGATCTTCAGAAAATTATCAGGAAAATGCCATGACCTCTGAACTAGCATCTAGATGCCACACACCTCTAGAATCCACATTGAGTCCTATTTAGTATGTAACTTGCCGATTCCTCACTACTCCGGCGCATATTGGCGGGTCCTGCTACCTCCTTACGAGCTTGAAACAACTAATTTAACTAGAAGATGGCTCCTGAATGTCAAGATTTGGACTCTTAACAACTAAGCCATGAAATTCTCCACACTTAGTTATATTAAGCATATGGATTCATAAAAAGAACATCAACTTCGAAAAATGGCCAAAACCGGGGTGGAAAAGCCACTTGTCCTTAATTGAATAACTTGCAAAAGTTATGTCCGAAACATGAACTGGCTCAAATTCGACACTTAGCCATAAAATCATGTATAAAAAGTATTCCAACTCACTTAGCACGAAATCTAGGCTCAGATCACCTTAAAACGATAACATGTCCTTAATTGACAACCGCGACAAAGTTTTTTAACTATGTCGGATTGAGCTGAAATTTCACCAGAATGGTTGGTAAAGTTCAAGGATCATCATGGTATGCTCCATGTTGAAATCACACCACTCCTCTTTAGTCAATTTCACCAATTTCGACATTTTGTCCTTAATTGATCAAAATATAAAAAATATCATTCTGCACCCCGGGAGAGGACAACTGGCTAAGCGATTTCTCCACTATGCTAAAGTGAAAGTATACAGAAGAAGTGAGTCGTAAAATCTACTGCCTCCCTTACGTAGATGGATAAATTGATCACCGACAAATATTAATTCGCCGACTCCTTAAAGTCAAAAGATTAAGAGACAACTCCTGAAAACAGGGATATGCCTCCTGAGCTACAGGAGGCGGCTTGTGCATGTTAATTTTGGCCCATGAGACGTTTCCTTATCCAATTAAGGTGACGTGTCATCAAACTCCCTGTTTCTTAATTTCCCTCTTCTTATGAAATTTTCGCCACATCCCAATAAGGTGCGGCACATATTTATTAATAATTATTATTATAAAAATAATTATTATTTATTTAGTAATTTTTTACATTAATTAATAAAATACAAGATTTTCCTAATTTAATTAGAACCAGGGTGGTGCAGAAACTGATTTTCTTCAAGATTTATGATCAAATCCTGTCCACACATCTTGATAATATTTATACAGAGACCAATTTACCCTCAATTGTAAATTGAGGTATAAACAAACTCTCATAAGATTTTTAAATAATCTTTTTAATTTTTAGTGAAATTTTAATTAATCCCATGCTATTCTTCAATAAAGTATTCAACGGACTAATTGTCAACAGATAGTTTTGTTGGCTGTTGTTTTTCTAGATTACTAAACACCGCCCCCTTTTACTAGTCACCGCCCCCTCTTTGGACTATTTTGCTCTTTGCTTTATTTTCCTTCAAATTTCAAACTTTTCAATTCTCTCAAATTCTCTCAACCTTCAAACTTTCAAACTCATGATTATTGTGGCTTAATTAATTATGGGTTGGGTACATGAAAATAAAAATTTGAAAAGTCTTTGACAATAAAAAGTTAAGAAAACCTAATAATTTTATATATATATATATATATATATATATATATATATAGAAGAAGAAGAAGAAGAATATGATCCAACGGATTAGTTACAAGCGAAAATTAAAGGACGAAAAAGGGGGAAAAACACGAAAATGGGATGCAAAAAAAGGTTGGGTCGTGCGCGGATCGCGACCCGCGCCATGGCCAGGTCGCGATCCGTGCGCGACCCGGCCTTTTTTCAACCAATTTCCGGCTTTTTTTCTTTTTGCTTTTTTCTAAAATAAACATACTTTCAATCCAAAAAAACCGTCACTCCATGAGTTTTGATGTTGTTTTACTCGAATGATTCAATTTTGAAAGTTTGAGGTTGAGAGAATTGAAATGTTTGAAGTTTGAAGAAAAATGAAGCAAAGGGTAAATTTGTCTTCTAGGGGATGGTAGCTAGTGAAATGGGACGGTATTTACTAATACCCTTGTTTTTTTATGGTTTGTGTTTGCAGGTGTCTTTAATTAGTTTGGATGTTGACATTGGTCCCAAAATTTTACTTCCTGGCTTGTTCTTATTAGGGCCTCTCATGAACTGTTGTGAACCTCTGTTTTGCTCTTGAATCCAAATAATTTATCTTTAAAAAAATTTTTGAAGTATTCAACTGGCTAAATTGAGTCATGCTTGTTATCTTAACATAGGGATAAAGAGTACTAAATTTTATTTCTCATAAATTTGGAATAAAGTCAATGATTTTTTTAGATTCTAACAAGAATTTTTTTGTGAACTGCTAATCATGTTTGCTTATATTTCCAAAATTATGATCGTTATTTATTTTGCTATATCAAGTTGAAGTTTCATATTTATTTTAAGAATATTTTTCTATATCACTTAAAAAGTTTAATTCTTATTTATTTTTAGAATAGTCAAGTTGTATACAAGTTCCAGACATGATAATTGAGAAAGATCAAACCAATTTGAATGGCGCATTTTCAGAAACTGAGTATTGTAAATGGTTATTGATAAATGGTTACCGAAATTACTTATAATTATATGTTATTGGATTTGTTGGTAAATGTAATTTTTTTTCATAACTGCACATATTGTTTTTTCTATAACTGTATATTGTTATAAGATTGATGCCTAATTAATTCAAAATGAAAATTTATTGAATTTTATGCTTCACGTATGGTGTTTTTGAGAAAATATATAACTTTTAGTAACCTGTAAACTTGATAACTTATGTTATTGATAAAATGGTTAACAACATTACCCTTGATGAAAAATTGATAAATTTATTCTCAATCATTTTTAAGAATTTAGATAAATTTAATCTTTTCAAAATTAACAATTATATATTAATAATATATTAATAGGTAACTTAAAATGAATTTCAACTAAAACTTCAAACCCACGTTTGGAACACGTGGCAAAGTACTAGTCTTTATAAAAATATCAATTTTTTATAAACATTCCCTTAAAAATTTAGATACTTCCACTTCAAGTTGAAAGGAAAAAAAAAAGTATCAAAGTAGCGTACTGACATTGATTTAATTAGTTTTTTTTTTGTCAAAAGGGTCTACTTATTTTATTAATAATATCAAAAATGGGTTACAGTCACTAATTCACCTTAAAGACCTAGACAGAAAATGAGACAAGGACAATTACCTCACAACCTAGATCTAAAAGGCGAACAAGAAAAAACTAACAAGCAAGGGGACCAGGCAAACCATCCTTATCAAGAATGTGAATCAGAGAGAAATGGGGCTCGAGGATCCATCCAGAAGGGCACTTTCTCATCTTGACACTGGTTGCCAACCAGTCTGCAGCTTCATTAGCCTTCTTTCGAACCTGAACAAGTTTAACAACAGTGAGATCCTTCATCAGTTCTCTGAAATCCTGAACCAGAGGATCTATCTCCCATCTCTTCTTTTTGGCACTTTTGATAGCAGCAACAAGCTCAACACAATCAGTTTCAAAGATCACCCTTTAAGATCCCATATTAATGACCAGATCAGCAGCTTTTTTCATGGCCATAGCCTCGACCTTCAAAACAGAATCTGCTGAAACTCTTTCAACCCATGCATTCAGAAAATTACCATTAGAGTCCCGAATAATAATGCCAATACCAGCTGACTCATTTCCAAGGTTTTTTGCTCCATCGCAATTGGCTTTTATTCATCCCCTCTTAGGTGGTTGCCATTTAACATCTTCCTTATCAACTTGAGTAGTAGTAGAAAACCCTTTAGACTTCTTAAGAGGCTCTTCTCAAGTTTGCATGAAATTCCTGGCATCCAATTTAGCTTGGATAACAGCTCTCATCGGATCCATTTTATCTCTTTGGAACACCAATTCACACCTCATCTTCTAAATGGTCCAGCAAACAAAACCAATCATGGCTCTAAGGAAATCTTTATCCACTCCTTTTACCTCCTTGTTGTTTGCTATAGCCAAAAGCCGATCATCAAAAGTAGAAATCTTATCCCTGTCAATCAAATACCCAAGAGTAACAAACCAAACCCCCTGAACCCAACCAAAAGTAAGGAGCATATGTTCAGTTGTTTCAGGAGCAGAGTTACAAACAGGGCAAAAGGGATCCTGTCTAACCCTTTTGTTAAACAGAGCATGGTTTGTAGCAATAACTTTTCTAAGGGCTCTCCATAAAAAATTGCCTGACTCTCGGGGGAACTTGCATGCTCCAAATAATCTTCCATGTCTCTTATCAACATGGTGAGAAGAAGATGCAGAAAGGCTAGTTCTATCCTGACTACCAGCCTTAAGAGTATGGTAACCAGTTTTCACTAAGTACTCCCTAGATTTATCCTGGGCCAAATAACCATATCAGGCTTCTTACTTCTGCATAAATGGATTTTCTAAATAGCTTCACATTCTGATTTAGGAACAAGATTGTGTATACTTTGGAGGTCCCAAGTGCGAGTGTCTTCTTCAATATGGTCCTTCACTTTCTGCATAACAGCCATTTTATCTACCTCTGGGTTAAGGCCCCCATCCTCAATACTAGGAACCCACTTATCCTACCAAATTTTTACAGCCTCCCCATCATTAACCTGACATAGGATGTGTTCTTTCAAAAAATCCCTTCCTTTAATAATGCTGCACCAAGTCTAAGAGGGTATTGCCCCATTTTTTTTTTTTGCTTCAGGTATAGAAGTATTCGGATAATAGATACCCTTAATAACTCTGGCCCAGAGTGTGTCTTTATTGATCATAAGGCACAAAGCCTGTTTTGCCAATAAGGAGAAATTAAACATCTCAAGTTCTTTAAAACCCATACCACGTTCCTCTTTACTCTTAGATAAGTTTTCCCAGCTCACCCAGTGGACTCTACTTTCTTCCTTCAATTGATCCCACCAAAACTTAGCCACAGCAGAATTCATCTCATAACAGAAACTCTTAGGACACTTAAAACAGGCCATCATATAAGTGGGGATGGCACTGATAACTGCATTAATAGGAACTTTTCTTCCTTCTTGTGAGAGGAGCTTTTGCTTCCACCCCTGAATTATTGATAAGATTCTTGCTTTATAAACATAGAAAACCTCACTTCTTGTCTTACCCCAGAAGGAGGGAATGCCAAGATAAGTTTCAGGCCTTTTAGCTACTGTAACCCCCATGTTTGTAGCAATATCACACTTCACTATATCATCCGTATTAGTACTGAAGATGGCACTAGACTTTTGCAGATTTACTCTTGGCCAGAGGCTTTACAATAAGCTTCAATGATCTTAGCAACCTCCTGAAAGTTGGGTATTAGCTTCCAGAAATAGCAGAGCATCATCTGCAAATAGTAAATGGGAGAACACAGGGCAATGCTTACTCAACTTGATTCCCTTAACCAGGCCATTATCAACTGCATTCTGCATCATCCTTGAGAGTACATCAACCGTGAAGAGGAACAGGTAAGGGGATAAGGGCTCCCCCTGCCTGAGTCCCCTAGATACAGAAATCTCCCCTACAGGGCCGCCATTCATAATAAGAGTATAGGATACCGTGGATATACACTGCATTATCCAATTTATCCACCTGCCATCAAATCCCATTCTGATCATCACAGCCTCGAGAAAATCCCATTCGATTCGACCCTATCATATGATTTGTTGAGATCCAGCTTAGGAGCAAGCTCACATTTCTTCCCCTTCTTTCTCTTGCACAATTAAGATATTGTCTTGGATCTGCATGTCTGCTACAAAAGCATTCTGATTCTAAGTAACCAAAATATCCAGCCACTTCCTAAGTCTGTTTGCCAAAACTTTGGATATAATTTTATATACAAATGCACAAATTGATGGGTCAAAAGTCAGTTACTTCCTTAGGGACTACTCACTTTAGGTATGAGAACAATGTTGGTTTTGTTGAGCTCTTTTAACATATGTCTACCACAAAGAAAACCATCCACTGCTTGCATCACACTCTCTCCCACCACTGACCAATATTTCTGGAAAAATAGGCTATTGTAACCATCCGGGACAGGAGCCTTTAAGGCTCCCATCTCAAAAGCTGACATCTTAACTTCCTCTTCCATTAAGGGAGCTGTGAGATCACTTTTCATTTCATCAAAAACAATGGTTAGAACATGACTCATTACTTCACTCCAATCTCTATTACCATCAGTGGTAAAGAGATTTCTATACTCCCAAAACTTTTGTCTATCATCATAATCTAGTGGGCCATAAACAAAATAACACTTAAAACTTGGACTACTCTTATCGATTTGCATCCAAGCTTCAATAAAATTAGAACTACTTTCAGTAACTCTAATAATAATCTCTTCCTTCCACCAAACCGCAAACCCCCTACTAAGACCCACAGGATCTTCATAAAAGCAATTATCAAAGCCCATATTCCTCCTTATTTTCTCTAACTTCTCCTGTTTATTCTTAGTTTCCATTAAAAACACACAAGATGGATCCGAGCTTCTTCTTATATCATTTAGTGCCCTTACTCTCAGGGTGGATCCAATTCCCTGACAGTTCCAACTAACACCTATCATGGTGATTGGATGACTGTTATAGGACAGTCATCACAACCTCCAAACATGAAACCTTCAACTTCCTACATGCACATCCAGGGACGGAACCAGGAATTTTCGAGAGGGGGGCCAATATATAAAGGGTAATATTTGGAATAAAAAAATTATGATAATCATGATAATAAAAAAATTGGAATTGACGACTTGTTGTTAGTGTGTAAAATTAAAGGAATTTACTGTTAGTGTTAGTGTGTAGAATAAAAGGAATTTATATAACTAGGATACAAAGAGATTAATATATTTTCTCAAAAAAAAAAAGAGAGAAAGAAAAAGAGATTAATATACATTTGAGCAAATTTAATCGAATGTAATTACTCATGGGCCAATGGGCCACTTAATATTAAACCATTATTAAGAAAAAGTTTGCAAAATCTACTCACACATGTATCTATTTTCGGTTTTTGGGTGGGGGTGGGGGGCCAAAAGCAAAATACATTAAGGATTAATTGTAGAACACCAAAGGGTGTTAAGGAC
>AWWV01008822.1:0-20367 GCA_001974805.1 Corchorus capsularis
CCCCCTTTAGTTCCGCTATTGTGCACATCATGTAGCTTTTCGAATTTCCGAATAACAACAGCTGCTTGAAGCTTCTTCTTACTTCTTCTAGTGCTCACTCTTTTCTTATACTTCCTTTTTCCTTGAGGCATACAGTACCCCAAATCAAAACAAGTGACCTCCTCTCTCTGCTCAGAAGTCATCTCAACACCAAATGAGAGATAATCATAACCCTCTAGGAACTCGGAAACAGCTAGCCTTCTCTGCTTCATCTTACAATCTCTTTCAATTTCTACATTTCATTTCAGAGTCATGCTCCTGAAAACATTAGAGAGCCCCATAACAGTTTTGAGCATCTTTGCAGGTGACAGACAGGTTGTCTTTGGGCATTCAATATACTTAAGCCCAGGGTATATGAGTTCAGGGACCCAGGCTCATGCTCTTCCATAATCTTGTTGGACTCACCAAGCTTAAAAGGAATTAAAGCACGTCCATTATCACTAGGACCCGGCCCAAGAAGAAGCCTATCACGTTCCCCACCCGATGCACCCGAACTAGAACCTGACAGTTGTTTACACACGTTTCCTACTCTAACAGAAACATTTCTAGAACAGAGGGAATTTCAGAAAGAATTTCAAAAATAACTTTTTCCACGGCGTGCAGAGATATACCTTAGTGCTGAGCTGTTAGACTCGAGCGTATAGCCGCATCCCAAATATTCCCGCACGTAAGAATTGGATCTTCTTCTAGCACCCCCTTATCACGTGCTTGGCTCAAGCCTTTCTCATGCGCCATGTCGAAAGTCAACTCACGCGCCACCTTTTGGCTTTCCAATCTCCATTCCATTGCCTCAGCTAGTTTCCGCCCCATGAGAAACTCCTTTGCTTTCCCAGCGTGAAAAGTTGTTTTGCCGGAGGAGCTCTAAGGAAAAAACTATATTTATGATTTGCCACCGTCTCCGATTGACAAAATTTGCTATTATGTCCTAAACACCCACAATTGAAGCAAAAATCAGAGAGTTTCTCGTATTTAAACTCTACCAAGGCTCTGTTTCCTCCGCGCAATTCACCCAACAGCCCGGAGAGGGGTTTCTCCGCCTTTATTGCAACTCTCAACCGTAGAAAGCTACGATTAACACCAAAACGACCATGCGGTTCTTCAATTTCCAGGACTACACCCAAAAATTTCCCGATCTTATCAGTGTTACCTTTTACCATCATCTCACTCTGTAAACCATGGATTTGAATCCAGAAAGGAATATTATTAAGATCGATCTCCCTAACCGCTTTTTCCGGTGGCCAATATTTGAGATTGAAACAATACCCCATCACCGACCATGGATATTCCTTAAGCGCTTTCACCATTATCTCTTCAAAAGAGAAAACCAGGTTATAGAGGTTGTTACCCACTTCACCAATGATCAGCGCTTCTTTCCCCGGTCATAGATTTCTTAAAATCGAACGGACCGCTCCCCAATTTAGGGATTTCTCCGAGATAACTCTACCAACAACAGACCAACCAGAGGTCTCTGCCTCTGAGCCCGTACAAACCTCTAGATCTAATATAACATCTTCCATGCCCAAACCCAGACACGATGAAACAAAAGAAAACAAGTGCAGGAGAAGAAAGGAAAAACCAAAACCAATCAAAGAAAATGAAAGGAAAACGAGATAAAGCAAGAAGAAAATGAAAAGACTTAACAGGGTGAGTGGGACTTATAGGGACACGAGAGGGACCCTCAAAATGAGAGAGACGCTCTCATTTTAGAGAGAGAGAGTACCTGTTTGCTACTTGATTTGATTAATAATGAACTTTTTGGACATTGATTTAGTTAATTAGTGTAATAAATAATAATAGAATGTATACATTACCTGTCAAATTATTAGAGGCAAAATCGAATATTTGTAGACGTGTGAGATTGCCGATCTGTTTTGGAATTCCACCTATAAAAAGTAATTGAAAGTTATTAATGTTAGAGAAAAAAAAAATATGGTTACATAATTGAGGCCATTTCTTTCTTTTTCTTTTTTCTTTTTTCCAAGTTACATGAGCCCCATTGCTTTGTTTTTTTTTTTTTTGGTTCAAAGTTTTCTTGAGCCCCATTGCTTTGTCAAACACTAAACAATCAAATGGTGGATTAGGATGATACAAATAAGCAATATGTACGCAAGAGGGGGGAAAAAGTATGTACAGATTTTTTCACCTTTTTACCTTTCAAGTTGTTACCACCAAGGTACACAATCTGAAGCATAGTCAAGTTCCCGATTTCTGAAGGAACAGTTCCCTCGAATCGATTATAAGATAAGGACAAACTTTCTAACACTCTGCACTCGTACAAACTCGCTGGAATCTTGCCAGAAAGCTGGTTCCTACTCAAATAAAGCCCCTTTAACTTAGGAAGACCATGAAACAAATCTGATGGGAGCTGACCAGTGAGATTATTACGTGTAAAACCAATGCTTTCTAGCTGTGAAGAAGTGTTGACCGGAATGGAAGGTATGGAACCAGAGAGTTGGTTGCTATTGAGATAAAGTTCTAGCAAAGAAGATATGTTGAAGATTGAGGAAGGTATGGAGCCTGAAAGCTGATTACCAACCAAATATAAGAATCTCAAGCTGGAAAGATTTTCGATTGACACAGGAATCTGACCTTCTAAATTGTTGCGAGACAAGTATAGAGCCTCTAGTTTGGACAAATTAGAGCACAAAGAAAGTGGGATAGCACCCCTGAAGTTGTTACCACGTAGAGACAAATAACGAAGTTGTGTCAAGGAACCAAACCATGAAGGGATTTCCCCATGGAAGTCGTTGTTAGACAAGGATATATATTGAAGCCTACGCAAATTAGCCAACTCAACGGGTAAAAAGCCATGGAAACTGTTGTTTCCGACATCGAGCGAAGCAAGGAAAGAGAGATTTCCAAGGTGCGGCGGTAGGGTGCCAGAGAGATTCAGGGCAAAAAGATGGAGAGAAGTACTCTTTGGTGTTTAGAGCCACAACTCACGCCAATCCAATCGCAAACAGAGGTAGCTGTTGACCAGTTGGTTGCAAGGAGGTGGTCGTCATCGAGATTTGCTTTCAGTGCAAGAAGAGCTGATCGGTCGGTGCTGATTGATTTCATTGAGGACGACGATGAAACCACAACATGATAAAGGAACATGACTAGCATCGGTAGAGGCAGAGTAAAGTTAGAGTTTCCCATTTTTGTGATTTGAAAATTATGAGACAAAAGGCAGTTGATTAATCAAAGCAAATGGGACCTATTAGTACCAACTGGGCAATAATAAATTTCCTTGGTCCCGGATTGGTTTTATTATACCAACGGAGGTATGATTAATAAACTATTGTTTCCGAGGTCGAACGAAGCCAGGAAAGAGAGATTTCCAAAGTGGGCAGGAAGGGTGCCAGAGAGAGTCATGGCAAAAAGATTGAGAGAAGTGACTCTTCGGTGATTTGAACCGCAGCGCACGCCAATCCAATTGCAAATAGAGGACGACGACGAAACCACAACATAATAAAGGAATATCACTAGCACACTATTAAGAGTGAAGTTAGAGTGGTGAAGTTTTTTTTTTTTTTGGCCAGAAAGAGTAGTGAAGTTAGAGTTTCCCATTTTGGTAAGAGTGAACTGAAAATTATGAGACCATGGCAGTTGATCTGGGTTTGTTTCTACGGTTTCTTTAATGGATATTTTATGTTTCTTTTTATAATTATTATCATTATTATTGATTTTCATCAAATCAAAGCAATGGGATTGAAACCTATTACGAACTACTCCCAATTTTCGTAAACCACCAACTCGGGTATAATATTATAATATATATATCTCCTTTGTCCTGGATTGGTTGACTCGCCAATAAAATTCTTCCAATCTTATTAATCGTATTCCCATGGACAATTTTCCCCTTTTTTGAGTCAAAAAAAGGAAACATGTATTAGCAGGGCAGGCACCTAATTCGGGGCAGAAGAAATTGGTCATATTAGACGACTTCCATACATTCATTCATTGATATATAGTTGTGGCAGGGAATATTTCCTCGTCAACAAAATGTGGCAGGGAATGCGTTTCTTTTTCTCCATCGTTCAAAATATCCCTGCACTCTGACTGAATTGCACTTGAACAATTCAAAGGCCATATATATGCCACAATATTCTCTATAAACATTGTGCCTTTATAGAAAACATACCACCGATGATCAGAAATACTAATCTATCACTATTTCAGTACTTCAGACTTCGCATAACATACATAAAACTACAGCTCAAACCTACAACATCCCACCTGCCTCTAAAAACAAGATGACAAGAGAAATCCGAGAGACAGAGGTCTTAAATTGGAACACTACCAGAGGAATCAATATCCCTAAGATGGTGCTCCAAGATATGAAGCAAGCCGCAGAATGTCGCTGAATATTCCACCAGCAGTTACCTGGGCACCAGCACCTGGACCACGAACTATAAGTGGCTGCTCCTTGTACCTTGTAGTTGTGAAAGCTATGATGTTATCAGAACCCGAGAGCTGTGCAAATGGGTGATCTTTACTGTATCTTCGCAGCTCTACATTTCCCTTCTGATTAACAGCATCCACCACCCCAACATATCTCAAAACCTGCAAACAATCATTTAGAAACGACTTACAGGCATCTCCTACTGTTGGAAATTTCTACGACAATATGTATAATAGATGCAGGTTTAACTTGAAGAGACTTCAAAATTCTTTAAAAAAAAAAAAAAAAAAGTTAAAGCACATAGAGACAGAAAATGCATTTGTTTTTGTATAAAAATATATCCTATTTTAGTGCAAATGAAATTTAAAGACCGGCTCCATGCCTGTCGAATCAATATAGAATTAGGTCCAATTGCTTTGTATACCACTACCACTACCAGAGATTACCTCTCTTCTATTCTCTGATGTCTTGAAATAAATTAAAATTTCTCATTACATTTTGTTGGGAATTTTACTTTGAAAAATGGATTTAGATTGTAAATCTATCTATTTATATGAATTGAAAGGCAACGATTTAGGGAAGGTTATTTAGGTCAAGTTCGTGATATTCCCTAATTAAAACAAACAAGTTGAAAATCTAAACCAATAGATTGAACAGCCTTGTTATATAGATCAAGTGTGAAAAATTTGGAAAAGTTAGTAAATTATGCTACTTGTTTAAATAAGCATTTTTATCAAAAATTATGACAGTTTCCACTTTCCACCGTTAAATAGGTATAGATCAAGTTCTTTCATAAACAGGCAATAATTGATTTACTTTGAAAAATTAAAAGATATTATCCTCAGAGTACCTATTTTAAAAGGCAAATTGTTTGTCACCTTGCATTGAGGCACATCTCAATAACAAATAGAACGTTAAAGTGGTTGTAGAAGTGTTATTCTACCAGTAGAAATATGGGATTGGGTAGTAAAAAACAAAGGAAAAAATGAAATACTCACTTCGCCTGATTCCTCGGCATCCTGTCTCTCCCTAGACAAGTCTTTGTCAAATTCAGGTAATTGCTTCATGAACTCTTCAGCAGATGCAGAGGCCTGCAAAGGCAAAGGAAATCATTTTAATAATTCTTTCTTGAGTTTAGCAATTCTGTAAAGGAGGAAAAGGAACCCTTACTCTTAATGGTTCTGGAACCAGACTTTGAACAGGTATATCCGAAAGTTCCAATTTCAAGCCAGATTCTCTGGCAAGAATAATCACCTATAAAATTATAATCAATTTATGAGCCAATCTTCATCCATTCAATTGCAGTAAAAATAAACATGGAGCAAAAAGAATAATACGCAAGAAATGACAATTAAAACCATCATGTTTTCCGTCGTGTCATACTAGAAGGTATCAATCCACTTTCCCCTTACTGACCAGTAATATGCCAAGCTGAAGATGAAATCTCAATTACTTAAACAGGCTAAATTCTATGGTTGAGGAAGCCTAATTTTCTACTCATTCCTTCTGCTGATTCCATTTCCTTTTTTCGCCAAGACTTCTATTGTGGAAGGGTCATTCAGAGATACGTTGTAAGCTAATGTGTCAGAGCCAAATAACCTGCCTTAACCGACCCCCAATCAACGCAATGAATGCAATTGCCACCTCTACTCAGTTTAATTAATGTGCATGCAGGAAAATACAGAGCATTGTAACTTATTACCTATACATGGTACTAGCAAAGAAAACTGGACATACCTTTCTTGCAACATCTGTTCCTGACAGATCATCCCTCGGATCTGGTTCCGTATAACCTGCCTCTTTTGCCTCTGCCACCACTTCACTAAAGGCTTTAGTGCCAGTGAAGTTATTGAAAATGTAGCTCAACGTGCCACTACATAAAATGACAAAGAAAATAAAAATTTAGTTTCCTCAAAACATGACTCAATTGAAAATGTTCTCAATATGCTATTATCATGGCATTCCATTGTCTTTCACTTGCCTTGTAATTAACAAGTTGATACATGTTCATGTATAGAGACAAGCACCTAATGAAAGAAGGTAAATTTCAACTATGGTCCCAAACATTTTATTCAGTTCAACTTTAGTCCTTAAACTCTTCTAATCCATTTTGGTCTCGGAACTTTTGAAAACAGTTCTATTTTGATCTTTTGGTAAAATTATATTGTTAAAACATGATATCCACATTGATTATGTTCCATGCCATGTGTACATTCTCTTAGCACCCACATGTGCAAATAATTCAGCCATAATATACAAGCAGAGACACACACACAATTACAATTTAAAGCCATTAACCGTGAGCATTTCCAAAATTGATGGTTTACATTTTTAGAAAATAATTTTTGTTTTCATTCACCAAAAACTTTTTCCAGTGAAACAAAAATAGAAAATATATATTTTTTTTAAATGAAAATAAGAAATTACTTCCTTAATTTAAAAAAAAATGTCTAGTTCCGGAAAACAAGAAAAATGCCCTCAATAAGCAATATCTTTGTTTTATTGATACATGACTCACCTGAAAATGCCCTCAATGCGCAATATTCTATCCCCAGTTTCAAGGAGACCTCGTAAAGTGCTAATAATTGGTAGACCGGCTCCTACAGTTGCCTCATAGAAGTAATGTGTGTAGGATTGCCGCTGAAGAGCTCTCAACTTCAGGTACTGGGTTTCATGAAAAAAGACCATATCAACAAAGCAGAAACAAGGTCCAATAAAACAAAATCTAATAAGAGATACAACTTTACTGAATATAAGCCACTAACAAATTAATAAATAATTGCAGCAGTTTATTTATCTGATAGTTTAGGATAACAATGAAAAAATTTGAACCTTTACCAGTCATAATTAACGTACATCAACATTACCTTATCAAGCGGTCCTGAATTGGCCTTTTTGTTTGGAGTGATTACATGAATTCCTTTACGCAACCAGTCATGGTAAAAGCTTGCAACATTAGAGTCAGCCGTACAATCAACTATAACTGTATTTGGAATAAAATGATTTCCATGCACATGTAGAGTAAATTTTTCCAAATCAGCAACTTGTCCTTTCTCCTTCAGAAGTTCTCTCCATCTTGACAAATCAATTCCACTATAACAAGAGATAAATTAATCAATTGGAAATGATAGTATGAACACAATTTTAGAAATGGAGAAACATGAAGAGGAAGGCAGGATACAACAAGATAAAAACTTATATAAATTATATAAAACAATTTATCAACAGTACCATCTTCCAAATTGATTGAGACATTCAGTTTCACAAAGGAGACACACTGGACTTAAAAAATAATAATAATAACAAGGGAGATTTTCTTGCAAATGATCACAGAGAAAAGAGATTAAACTAAATTTGGAGTATAATGGGTAGGGGAAAGTAAAAAGCAGAGCTTACTTATCCAAAAAAAAAGAAAGTAAAAAGCAGAAAGGAGAAGTGAAGATGTAGAGTAAAGTAAATGATAACTATTCCCTTGTTTGGATATTAGTTAAAAATGAAGAAGGGAAGAGAAGATATATGATTACATTTATACCCTTTTTATTAAACTTTAAATTGAGTTAATGATAAGGAGGATATGATAGTGATTTCAAAAATGAAGAAGTTTCAAACTTTTCTTTTCCATCCAGAAACCATAAGAGAGGGAAAAGTAACGCTCAACCAACCTCCCTTTTCCCTTATCTTAATTTAAAACGTCATCCAAACAAAGGGAGAGTTCCTCTTTCCCTTACTTTACCCTTTCCCTCTCCTCCCCTCAATCTAAACATAAAAGCAACAAGAAGGCGCATGCATGGATTGAAGTCTGCTACATGTAAAAGAAGGTATAATATATAGATCATAACACAAATGATGGCATTAAAAAAAAGATTTAAAACAAAAGAAACGTGGCAGGCCAGGAAGAATGGGAACTGGACTATTATTAATTAAACTAATAAAAAGCGTAAAGAGCGAAGCAAGAAATAAACGACTTTGAAAGTTATGTCAAAGCAATATCTAAACATTAGTGAAACATGCCAAACTATATAACTAATCATATCCTCTAAGCTTCCCAAAACGCTCTTCATATCCACAGAACAATTTTCAAGGACTAGTTTAGTCAAATCCTCCACAAGCCATACCAACTGCTACACTAAGGTCGTTACAGTGAAATAGATAGGAACAGTGATACTTGAGCTCTTTACAAACTTTTGCAATATATCCAAAGAAATAATTTCCGATTCAATGCAACAGACAAATCACAATAACAAATATTTTCAGAATAAACGAATTCCACAAAATTTTATAAACTCATTTTCATAAATACCTTGAAAATCTTTAAATTGATGGAATAGAAACAATTCCAAAACTTTTAGTGACATTCATCTATTCCAAACAGACTCTAAGAACAGAAAGACATTCATTATCGATGAGCTTCTTTTTCATGTTTTCAGTATTTCATTTTCTCTGAAAGAACAGTAAACAAAATTCAAACATAGGAATGCTGAAGACTTACACTTCACTTAAAACCATTGACCTTGAACCAGTAATCCCCATAACACGCAAATCGATATTAAATTCTTCCTTAAGGACTGCTGCCTGCCCAAAAAAAATAAACATTTGTTCAAGCTCATCAGTATAAAAAATGAGCAATGTTTCCATTAGACAATGTCAACATCGCTGCCTCCAAAGCTAACCCAGGTTTCCTAGGTCAGAGTGACAGAATTTGGTTCTTGAGCAGAAATGTCAGATTTGGAATAAGCAAACAAACTGCATGCAAATATAGGTACTCCCAGAAACGGTCTAATCATACCAAGTCAAGTCTGCCTACTGAATTACTTGGACTTGACTAAATTTAAGCTTGATTGAGTTTTCAATTCTCATCCTTCAGCTTGATTTATATGCAAAGTATTCCAGGTACTCAAAGCCAATAGCAGCAACGGCAAGTCCATTTCGGTAACTTGTGAGCGACTCAACTTGCTTACATTCCAAGTTTTTAAAATGACTGATCAATCACAAAGATATTTTTTTAATGGCTAATATAATATACTAGTCTCTATGGACAAATGTAAGATAATGGCTTGCACATTTAACTGCTATAACTTATGCATTCTTGTTTATAGGGAAACAAAGGCAATGGTTAATGACATTATTGCATGCTTGGATTCCCGTCATTTGTTAGAAAACGCGAAATGACAGTGAACAAGTAATTGTCTCTGATACTACACCTGATCCCTCAACTGGTCAAGTAATGTCCCACCAATCAATCCAGGCCCAATAATCCCCATAGCTATGGTTGTCCTTGAAAGATAAAACCTTGAATGCACAGCTCGCAAAGCCCTTATACAATCTTCACGCTTGACAACTACTGTAATGTTGTACTCAGAACAACCTTGAGCTATAGCACGGACATTAATATTAGCCTGCGTTGTGATTTGAGATGCAGAAAAAGAAGAACAAAAAGAATGAAGTAAGTTTTAATGTGAAAGGTAGACAAATTAAGCAAGAAACAAATTACATGTTTGAGAAAATATATGGAACTTTCTACCTTTGCCAGAGCATTGAAAAGAGTGGCACTAACTCCTGGAGTGCTGGCCATTTTCTGGCCAACTGTTGCTAATATGCTGCAGTTAGGAATCACAGCAACCTGCAAAGGGCTGCTTATTTGAGATTAAATCGACAAATAATAAGCATATATGTAAATTGATTCTTTTTTTTTTTTTGAGGTATAAATGCAAATTGATTCTACATGAACAAGACAACGAATAATAGATAAAGGAAGGAACAAAAATTAAGCCTCCAAGAAAAAGGTTAGCGAACTACAGATTCAATGATGACAAAGCACATAAAGCAGAATTTAACCCATGATGACAAATATTACCCAGGTGAGCATTTTTATTATTGCATGCACTGGGAAGTGGGAACTAAACACACAGACTATTAATACATAAAAACAGGTAAACAAGAAAACACATAGAAAAGTACCAAAATACCCTCAAATTATCCTTCATATTATTGCATGTGAGCAAGGGCTCAATAAACTTGGGAATTCTAAGTTGTGTACAGTTTTTCAAGTATGAATGCAGCCTTTACCACAACTTTGGAGCTAACTAAATCCAAAGACACTCATGATATAGCCAAATTACAACGATCTGTTATACTTGTAAGAAAACCAAGTCCATAATGTATATTTCAACAAGAAAAGCACCTGAGAAAGACGTCCAGCATCCAAGGCTTGACGGAATCTAGACTGCAAAGCTTCAGCAACTGCCTTTACTTCCTTCTCAGGGACAGCAAAACAAACTGAATGCTCACTACTAGCCTGCATCAAGCTTGAGAAATAAGCATTCCATACATAACATAGAAAAACAGCAATAACTGAAATCAGACTATGTAGACACCTGGGATATCATAATGACATTAGCTCCCACATCTTTCACAGCACCAAAAATTGCACTAGCTGTACCAGGAACACCAGCCATTCCAGTTCTACAAGAAGAAAAAGAAAAGATATAGCGCGAATGTTATGGACGTGAAACAAACATAGCATAATATGAACAAATGCAAACAACAGAAAACATACCCTTCAACATTTACTAGGGCCAAATTATCTATTGTTGCAAACCCTTTGACTGGAGCCTCTAGCCTCTGGCCATCTTCATCTTCAGTCGCAGGGCGGCAGATCATTGTTCCAGGTGCAGAGAGGTTAAATATATTCCTTATTACAATTGGAATATCATATCGCATCACAGGTATGATGGTGCGAGGATGCAAAACATTTGCCCCAAAATATGACTGCATGGTCACATTAACTAAGGTTAGAAACATCTATCTAGCAAGTTTAGGCAATTTTGACAGGTATAAAAAGGAGAATTGAAGGCTACCATTTCCCATGCCTCTTGATAAGACAATGTCCTCAATATCACTGCTTCACTAACTGCAAGAAAGAAGTTATTCTTTTTACAGTTACAGTCAAACCTCACATTTGTATACTAAAACAATTGTAAGAAGAAATCCTCAATAATTACTAGTTTAGGAAGCATGTTCCAGTCTCTTCAATCAATATATCCCCAAGCTCAGTCATACATCATATCAATCCCTAGAGTTCAAAATTTTTATATAGTGATACCTGAGCTTACAATGGTTTAACTAAAAAGTCCCGTCTGTATTAGTCAAATTGACCATTTAAATTCCAGCTAGCATCATGACATTCTAATATGCTGTAATGGCATGGGTAAAACATTGGTTTATAGGTTGATCTCTACTTTCAATTTAGAGTGGTTTTGGAGTTATTTTTTAAAATTACCGGTCAAAATTGACAAAAAGACAATAATTAACAGCTAACTTGATGGAAAGTAGCAGTATAAGTTTGGAGACAGCTGGCATCATGACATATTCTGATTTACTGTATCTAATGGCATGGCTAAAACATTGGGTTATTGGTTGATCTCTACTTTTAATTTAAAGTGGTTTTGGAGTTGTTTTTTAAAATTACCACTCAAAATTGACAAAAAGACAACCCTAGAATCAGTCCACAAACCCACATCAGAAATTGTTGAATCACATAAATACATAATCATCCAACTTGGCAATTAACAGCTAACTTGATGGAAAGTAGCAGTATAAGTTTGGAGACAGATAAGTAACATTTAAAAATTGTAGGAACCATATAAAAACACCAAACCTTATCTGTCTAGGTTTGTTATTAATGAGTGCTCTTTACCTAGATTCCTCTAGTAAATTTTATCCACAATCCATGTCGACTTATCAGAATTCTCTCTCCTATCAAAGCCCAGATCTATTTTTCTTGTTAATTATGAAGCCTAGATTCCTCTATTACTCTTTCTGTTTTTCCCTTTTTTTGTTGTCTGCCCTTTTGTTTTTTAACAAATTTGTATCTCCTCCTTACTCCTTGAATACTTAAATGTACAGATTTCAACCCTTTTCTTCAACTATATCAGGAGCAATAAAATGTGGTTGCAAAGGTAATTCAAAATGAGCTTTGTGATTCGTACTGAATGTAACCTATATTATCTAGAAAGGAATGGCAATAGCTTTGGGAAAATATTTACATTTATTCTGGAAAAAAGGTAAAAGAACATCAGAAGATGCGGTTGCTTGTGGAATGTGAATGAGAAGGGAGGTACAAATCGACAGGGAATGCATAAGAATCGAAGCTGAGTATAGGAAGAGAATATTTTAGTGTCAACTAATGGCTCTGCACCTCAAGCACCTTTCATTATAGAGCATTGATCATAGTATTCTGTCAGGAGGTAAAAACAAATAAAACACTTAAAAGTTGAGGACAAGAAACCACATTAAGAACTTAGTAGATCCAAACCATTCTCTGAAGACAATGCCAAAAGATGAGGTGTTAATGAGAATATGAATGCATTGTGACTACATGTATGGCCAGGAGCCTACCTTTTCGTGGGTCTGCACTATAAACACCATCAACATCTGTCCATATTGTGACTTGGCGAGCCCTAAAAAGCGCACCCATTATGGCTGCAGAGAAGTCACTTCCATCCCTCTTCAAAGTTGTTGGAATATTCTGAGGTGTACTGGCAATAAAACCAGTAGCAATTATTATCTTAGATGAATTCTGAGAGAACCACTTTTCAAGCCTTCTTTCCGACTCCAAAAAATCAGGATCAACCTGATTAGAGCTGGTGGGATTCACAATGAGAACCTCCCTTGTATCCATCCATTTACAATCTAGCCCATTCTACAAAAATCAATTTCAAAATACATCAGATAACCTCCCAAATATTACAATTGGCTGAAACCTTTCTGTGGTTAACGACACCGACTGCCATACCTTCCTAACAAGAAATGATAGCATCTGAGCAGACCATAACTCGCCATGCCCAACAACAAAATCTGAGAAAGATTCCGTCACATGACCAGCTGAAAAGGGGCAAAAAGTACAGATGTCAGTTAACATAAGAAGAGATACTCCTTTAGAAAAATTATGCCCATATCTCAGGAGAAACAAACTAATATCAAGGCTGTCAAGAGGCAAAGTCTTAGTAATCCAAAACTAAAATAAAAATTGTTAACAACAATTAAAATCTAGAAATCACCACTTGAAGATGACCTTAACACAAGAACGCAGTTTTTTTTTTTTTACTAATTAAGCCCAGGAAATTTTCTAGCAAAAGGGTGACAATTTAATAAGAACATCACAACAATGAAAGGTAATATATCTTTTCATCCTCCTCCCCTGGAAAGTTGTGACAACTGATGAACACTTGTTTGACTACAGCTGCCAAAATAAGAGCCAAATCTTAATATCTACATAGAGTCTAAAGTTGAAAACTCTCAATGCAAAATGAAAGACAGAACCGAGATTTAGTGACAAAAATGTTTGTCCAAGTAAAATAAAACCAACCATGCAAAACTAAGGAGGGTAGAAACCAAGGAATTATTCAAATCTTGGAATCACATGTTTTATGGAGTGAAGTAAAGATTAGACACACACACAAAAGAAGAAAAAGAAAAGGTTAAGTCTCCGAAACACCACAGATCTCAGGCATCATTAACTTCAGAAGACTGATGCTTAAGGTGAGACATATGATCAAGGTCAATTATATGATTACCTATGCAGCCACCTATACCACTAATGGCTCTTTAACTCTTGTGAACAAAGGCAAAGATAAATAACAATTTGTTCAACCTTTTCTTTATCTTGATGAGATATAGGAGAAAGCGTATCAGTTAGATAACTGCCATGAAACACATAATTCCCCACCCATTAACAACTCTGCCCTTGCTGAATCCAAACAGGCAAGCATACAAATAAACATGCACTCATCCACCAAATCATTTAATTTTTAAGTGTAATGAAATAAAGAAACACGGGGAGGGATCAAGATAGAGTTTTACTACCTATATATATCGCACGAAGCATTGCTTTGAGGTTATTGATGTCATGATGCAATTGAGATAAGAAAGCAGCAAGATCATCTCCATCGAGCAAATCAAGTGCCGTTGATTGATGTTTTTCTAAGACAGCATCCAATGCAGAGATGTATGAATCATCTCGGGATTGTGCCTTGTTTATAAGGTCATACATCATATCTGTTACCTTAGACATGGCTGATACAACTACTAACTTTCTTTCGGAATCATCGCTAATAATTATATCTGCAACATTTTTTATCCTTTGGGAGGTCCCAACACAAGTGCCACCAAACTTATGGACTGCCCACATGTCTCCCTTAGGAAGTTGGACTTTGTCCATCAATTTCTCCACTGAGATATCTGCAAATGAGAATGAATATAAAATGAATATGTAGTTTAAATTTCAATAACCGCTGCAGAATAATCTTTCATAATTATGCTAACAGGAAATGAAGCACATCTAGCCAACATAGTAACAATAATTTTCAGATCAGATATTTCATATTGTTTGAAGTCCATAATTAATCATTTGCTAGCTCGATATAACTTCAAAAATCAATCCATGTAATTAATTTTCAAAAATTAGTCTTAAGAAAAATTTCAGTAGTGTCAATGTAAAACCACTGATTCTGCCCATGTGTTTTATTTCATTAAGGTGTTGATTTGACATTACTTGAGCTGGCACAGCAAGAATATTGGGGAAACAGTATTGAATTAATTGAGTAATAAAACCATCATCCGTTGCTTTTACTATTTCTTTTGTCTTCTTTTTAATCTCCATTCTGTTACCAAAACCAGATCCAGGTCTCTCTTTCTTGAAAATTCTACCCAGTAAATACCAAGGACCAAGGCAGAGCAAGAACAAAAACAATTGAAGGTGGATGCTTTGAAATCATATAGTGGTAAACAACTGATTAAATAATTAAATTTGAGATACCAGATTTTGTTAAAGCCACCTCTATATCAATGAATGAAGAGATTAAGTAACCAGGTATATTCCCACACAAATATAAAACAAGTTATACAACACAGACAAACCCAAGAAACGCACGCTTTCTTTGATGACTATATCTAGACAGCAATTGCACAGCCATCAACAGAGATACTAGCAACAGAAATGCAAACATTAATAGCAAGAGTGAAGATATTACTAAAATTTGCGAGTAAGAACATGAAAAAGGACTGATACAAAATTTTAAGCGACAAATGAGAGAGAAATCTGTTAAGCAGTTGTAGAAACATATAGTACATTGATTACATTTAAAGAAATACACCTGCTTTGCCCACATGAAGTTCCATGCCATATTATAGAATCATTTATCTAAATGTGATGTACTGTCACTATAATATATATATATATATAACCACATCAAGCAAATTTGGGATATTCCCATTGCCAATTGGATTTAACTTGGATTCTTATCAATAAGATTCAACAGAAGGGTCTGGCTTTTAAAGAGAAATTTGTTCTGTAGCTGGTGGCTGAAAGTTCTTATTTGATTGAGTTGTTAAACAAATAGAAAAGGGATTTTATCATGCTAACCAAATTGGTAGACAAATTGATTGGCATTATATCTAGACAGAAAGCTTGGTGTAAAGAAAGGAAAAGGTAAGAGTGATTGTATCACTATATTCTATTAGTTAAAATGTTAATGCAAGTCAACCCAATTTTTATCAGGTCAACGATTACTTATAAAAACTGATAATAACAATAAAAGAAATATGTAAAGTTAAAATGTTTTACTTCATTAAATTGGACCCCTTGAAACAAACCAAATCTTAAAGTAGAAAGGTTAAGTTTTTACAGATATAATTATAGGGAGTAACTTAACCATGTCATACAAGCAACAAGACTATTTGCAGACTTTAATTTTCTTTAATTTCTCCTTTGGTGCAAAAACAAAAAACAATGTGGCCATAGAATATGAAGGACGACTAGAATCAAGGAATTAACAAAAAGAAGTAATTTCAACTATGGAAGAAATTCAATTTTAAGACAAAAATGTGATCATGCTTTCGGTTATTTCAGTGTTAAACAATAAACATTCTCAAATGCTTAACTAATAGGAACAAGATAAAATAACAATCCATTTTTTCAATATGTTTTGTCGTTGGGATCCTATTTGAGAACACTGCTTTGTCTAGTCTGAAATTGTACTCTCTAGTGACAATGCTTTCTCTGATGTGGAACAACAAAACAATAAATTGCACGTAACATGACAAAGAGAATATACACCACACCTGCTACCGAAGCCTGGACACGGATATTCAATGGCTTCCCTTTTCCCCAGCGAGATATTATACTTAATCTGGAACACAGATAACAAGATAAACTCTTTAGTAATTTATTAAGATACAGAAAATACAAGAAAAGCTAACTGGAATATCAAAGGACAGTTTGATTGTAGTCAAGCCCACCAATAATAACCAGGTCCTTCATTAATTGACGTACCAAGTGTTTGAATTGATCTTTTGGTGGAAAAACAAAGAAGGACCCACATATTCAACCATTAGTCTATGCTTATGTAGTACTTGAGCCTCGAATGAGGATACGTATCAGAAGATTCAGCTTCTCAATTGCTTTAAATAGAGGACAGTGGCATTGTATCCAGAAAGTCCATTCGACTCTTTATAAGTCGTAATTTGTAAGGTATCCTTTCACTTTGATTAACATATTAAAGGATAGAAATAACGCAGATTGTCAATTATGTAGGATCTGCAATTGGAAATATTCTTATTTATCAAAGCTACACAGAACTGAAATGGACTTTTTCTCCTCTCAATTCATAAATGGACTGTCTAGATTTTACAAACGTCCTAGGTGCTCAAATGGACTCAAAAATACATCAATCAATTTCAAAATCCTAAATGCAATGCATCTCTCTTCTCCCTGAAATCCTCTATCATTCCCTCCCCTCACCCTTTCCATCTCCCTACTCTCACTTTTGCAACCACATGACTCTTTGTCACCAACCCATCCTTCTGCAATAGCTCTCTCACATATTCATTGTCTATTAATAAATCCCAAATTTGAACTGCCCTGATAAAAGCAAGATTCAAGAAAACAACATTTTCATTTGAAGTGCCCAACTGTTTCACAAAAATGAATTTCCTAAAGAAAATTACTTTCATAGAGGATTAACTTTCTTAAAATCATTTTCTTTTTCCAACATTTTGATGACAACAAGAATATATTTTCTATTGATTGGCAGCCAATAGTAGATGTAGAAGTTTTGTCAGAGCTTAAAAACTTCAAAGTTTAGACAATACGATTAATTTAACTCATACCAATAAACTATATATCACTGCTAAACACCGATTTTTCCCAAACCCAAATCAATCAAATCCACATCAAATTTATCCAAACAATGGAACCCATTCAACAGAAATTTTTCAACACAACTAAACTAAACCCCGTTTGCAAGCATTAACAACAATTTCAAACCTTCAAGCATGTGAATAACAAGAGCGTTGATGACAGAGATTAACAGAGACAATAGCATAAACGACAAAAGTATGTATTATTATTATTATTATTAGCTATCATCAATTGGAAAGCATTAGACGACATTTCCTGATATCTCACATTTTGTGGGAACAAAGGGAAGAGAAAATGAAAGAAGACAAAAGGAAAAGAGGAAAACCTGGAAGGAGGAAGAGAAAAAGAGCGGCGGGAGCATTGAGAAGAAAAAGGAGAAGGAGAGATCCTTCGCTTGTCGTGAGGTAATGAGGTTGAAGAGAGGAAGCGCGAAGAATCGGAAATCGTGGCTGAGAAGGCCGCCATTAGAATTCACTGAAGCGAACTCTGAATTGGCAGCCGGAAAAAGGAGGAAGAAAGAAAGACACTGAAAGGAGAAAAGGAAAGATTTTTCGCTTTTGTTGTCTGCTTGATTTGGCGGCTCTTGGTCTTACTCACGGGTTCACTTCTCACTGCTGCTACACTACTACTACTAGTACTAGTCTAGTAGTATATCATTCAACTTGATAACTTTCCATATTAAAAAATATTAAAAGGAAAAAAAATAAATATATAAATATAAATAGAGATAAAAATGGGCATTTGGGCAGAGAGAAAAGTGGGGAAAACTTGGAACACGTGAGAGAGAGCAAGGCGTTTTGATTGATTGTTTTGTTTGTCTGTGTGTTCCTTACCTTTTATTATTATTTTTTAATAACTTTATTATTCAATGGGCTAACGTGGTGCAAAGATCCGCTTAGGGATATTTGTGGGCCGGTCGCATTTTAATTATTACCAAGCAAAATTAGAGTAGACGGAAATTGAAAAGGATTCCTAAAATAAAATCATTTGCATTCGGCCTTATATATAGTACTTGTTTTGAGAAAATGTACTTTTGCCAAGTCGGTTTGGAGTTGTTGGTGAAGGCTTGGAATTGATAATTTGGAGTTTTATTCTTCTAATAATTTGCATGATTGGATTCACAAAAATGTTGTTTGTAATCATGAGGTATATTATATGTGGTTGGACTTGAATATTCAACTTTTCCCCTAATAGAAATGGATAGATAATATGGGACGGAGGTAGTATATAATAATGATATAATGATGTTGTGGTGAATTTGGCAAAGCAAGAATAAGTCATGTCTTCCAAAATATTAAAATGAGGATCCAGTTCGGGTGTGCTTTATGGCTAGGAAACTAAGCTAAGGAGGTCGGAATTGTTTTAGTACATGCAAAGAGGCCTTTATGTCAAAGCGGAGGGTACCACGACATGATTGTAATTTATTATCTTGAATGAATGAATATACAGATGGAGCATTTAAGGATTGGGATATGGGAATTGGGTAGGTGTGGCTTTGCAATGAATATTGGTACCACAAACAAAACAACCTGATGGCCTAGATTTGGGGAATTAGAGAGGAGCTACTACTCGCTTGTGATCTCTTGTCAGTCATTGTTGAATTGGACGCGGCATTATTAGTTGTGCAATTCTTGAAATCGGATGTTGGGAGTTGTCATCCTTGCGCTGCATTGGTGAAAGATATTGTTTCTATCATCTAGGGAGGTGTGGGTGATGGAAGTGAAGTGAGACATGATTTTCGAGTAAGGAATAGATGTGCTCACCTACCTAGTGACACGGACCAAGGCCTTCCGACACATAGAGGCGGGACATGCCGAGGAGTTTGGAGGAGATCAAGGCATGACATTGGAGGTTCCGTGGCATTTGGGCCTTCCCTAGCCCAAAAATGCGCCTGGTCCGAGATGGCCCGTGGTGCCCCGGCTCCGACCCGTGTGTGCCCGTAGTCCGGCCCGTGCCACCAGCCACTAAAGCTTCTGGAATTTTCCAGACGGGTCTGGCACCAGCCAGCACCATCCACTCACCAGGCCAACTCCGGCCAAAATGTGCTAGAAGGTTCTACAAGGTCCTACACCGACTTAGCTCCATTCTTTAGGCTTTGTACATATGCTAGAGGATTCTAGAGAGCCTGTAGGATCGCGCCATGTGGCTAAATCATGGCCGTCCAATCCATGAGGCCTCACCTATAAATAGGGGGCCTCCATATTCATTTGTAGCTAACCATTTGTGCAGCAATATACTTGTACATTGCCTATACTCTCTTTGTTTACCTTCCCACACTTACTTTCCTACAAGCCTACTTGTCTTCAAGACATTCCTTTGCTAGCTTAAGCCCTAGCAACCAAGAGTAAGGCTGACTTAGGCATATAAGCACGTTATCCGCTCAAGCCTGAGGCCGCACGGTGCATACTTAAAGTGTGAGCCCGTGACAAGTGGTACCAGAGCCATTGTTGATCTGCTGAACCAAGCCTAGGAGTCCGACAGTATGGCAAGCGTCGAGGCAACATCTCAGGGGCCAATTACTAGGAGCCGAGCCCATCACCAACGCACTGGCTCGCGGGAGGAGCCCTATAGCCTTGAGGAGCGCATGGACCGCATGGAGGACGCGGTGGAACGCATGCATGAGACTGTAGAGGGCATGGACACTCGCGTGATAGAGCTAGAGGGTGATGTAAAGAGGCTGCGAAGAGAGTTCCAAGGGGCCCTAAATGAGGGATTCGACCGGCTTTCCAAGGAGTCATCCGAG